>SJYV01009653.1:440481-451690 GCA_006410875.1 Neotragus pygmaeus | reverse complement strand
CTCAGCTTTCTTCACAGTCCAACTCTCACATCCATACATGACCACTGGAAAAATCATAGCCTTGACTAGGCGGATCTTTGTTGGCAAAGTAATGTCTCTGCTTTTGAATATGCTGTCTAGGTTGGTCATAACTTTTCTTCCAAGGAGTAAGCGTCTTTTAATTTCATGGCTGCAGTCACCATCTGCAGTGATTTTGGAGCCCCCCAAAATAAAGTCTGACCCTGTTTCCACTGTTTCCCCATCTATTTCCCATGAAGTGATGGAATCTTAGTTTTCTGAATATTAAGCGTTAATATTTTTCACTCTCCACTTTCACTTTCATCAAGAGGCTTCTTAGTTCCTCTTCACTTTCTGCCATAAGGGTGGTGTCATCTGCATATCTGAGGTTCTTGATACTTCTCCCGGCAATCTTGATTCCAGCTTGTGTTTCTTCCAGTCCAGCGTTTCTCATGATGTGCTCTGCATAGAAGTTAAATAACCAGGGTGACAATATACAGCCTTGACGTACTCCTTTTCCTTAGCTTTTAGGAGTTCTTTTTGTCTATTTCTTCCCTTTGGACACAAATGAAATGAATGTTCTCAAAAGTTTGAAAGCCAAAAGGTGATTTTACAGCTCCAAGAATTTTTAGTCTCATATTCAGCACTTCTTGACAATACAAGTTCTTCAAAATCTTGATAGGTTTCTGTTGTATTTGCTTCCATCTATAATACTCAGGTTTAATTCTCCTCTCTTCTCCTCTCTCCCCCTCTCTCCTTAAGTGCAGCTATTTTGACAATTTCTTCCTGCAAGGACACACCTTTATTCTAACCTCTTCTGTGGAAGTAAATCATGTTCTCCAACTAGGCAGTTCTACTTACCTTTTGTGGCTCCATTTGGGATCTGGAAGCAATTGACTTTCCAACCATTTTTCACTCCAAGTCTTTGGACTCCATCATTTTCTGTTCAGCTTGATAACTGGCCAGTTCTTTCTGGGTTCATGCCTTTTATGAAACACCTTACCAAAGGCAGCCAATAATAGCTATCATACACTAACACAGACTGTGTCTTTAAAGCATATCCCCTAAAGCAGAGGTTTCAAAGTGTGCTCTGCCCAACCCTAAGAATCCCAGAGACCCCTTTTCATGGATCCACTACATCAAAAATACTTTCATAATACTAAGAGGTTATTTTCTTTTTTCAGTGTGTTGACATTCACACAGATACTACCAAAGCAACCTCATGTAAAGCTGTTGATATTTAACACAAATCAAAACAGTGTCATCAAACTGTATCATTGTATCATTGATTGAACATTGTATCCTATCTTTTCCTATGTACTGAGTTGATTTTTTTAAAGCCAGTTCACTTAAAAATGCACTTGAAACAGTAAAAATTATTCACTGTATTAAATCTCAATCCTGGAGAACAAGTCTTAAATATTCTGTGAGACCAGAAGGAAAACACACACACATACACACACACGACTTCTGCTGCATACCTGAATTCAATGGTTGTCTTGAGGAAAAGCAGTGTGCGATTGTTTGAGTTGCAAACTGAACTATCTCTTTTTTGTGGAACACTATTTTCACTTGGGGTCACACAGAGTCGGACACGACTGAAGTGACTTAGCAGTAGCAGCATTTTCACTTGAAAGAATAAGTGATAAACAAAATATGGTTACTCAAACTCGGCTATTTGACAGTCATTTTCTTGAAAATAAATGAAGTGAGCCTGTCACTTGAAGGCGAACCACCTGACACTATTTGTTGACAATGGTAAAATTTCAGCTTTCAAGCGAAAATTAGAATTTTGGAAAACTCGTACCATCACCATGAGCTTGACAACTTCCAAATTCTTAAAGACTTTTCTGAACAGACCAGTAAATGATATTAGCAAATGTGATTTTTAAACTATGATATAATGAAGTACGCTGCTAAGTCGCTTCAGTCGTGTCCAACTCTGTGTGACCCCATAGACGGCAGCCCACCAGGCTCCCTCATCCCTGGGATTCTCCAGGCAAGAACTGGAGTGGGTTGCCATTTCCTCCAATGCATGAAAGTGAAAAGTGAAAGGGAAGTCGCTCAGTCATGTCTGACTCTTAGCGACCTCATGGACTGCAGCCCACCAGGCTCCTCCATCCATGGGATTTTCTAGGCGAGAGTACTGGAGTGGGGTGCCATTGCCTTCTCCAATAATGAAGTATACCAGTGATATAACTCAAGGAAAAATATTTTCTAAGTATCCAATGTAAGATACCTTTAAAACATATGTAAGTAAATGACTCCTTTAAAGTGCAATCAAACCAACCAATTTTAATATTATAAGCATGTGAAAAGTTCATTGATATGATTTCAAGATTCCACCTTGCAATCAACTTTTAACAAATTATTACCTAACGAATTACTAGGTGGTATCCAAGAATATCTACAATTATCTGAAAAGGCTATTAAAATATTCCTTTAAAAGAAGGAAGTTGGTCTTCTAACAAGAAATACATATACATCTCTGTAAGGTCAGATTTTCTTTATATACTTGTTAAAATGACGTATCACAGTAGAGTGAAGAAACAAATGAGAATCAAGCTGTCTTCTGTTAAGCTAGACAGTACAGTTTTGTGAAAAAGAAAATGCCATTCTTTTTGATAAATTTTTTGGAAGCACAGTTATCATAAAAATATTGCTTACATTATCATAATGGGTTTGACTGTTTTTGATTCATTAGCATTTTTTAACTTCAGTTTTAAAATGGTAATTCTTGCTATATATAACCCACAAGCAAAAGCTTTGGGGATCCTCGAAAGTTTTTCAAAGGGTGAAGAAGCGCTAAGAAGAAAACATTTGAGAATCTTGGTCCTGGAGAAGGGATCAAACAGCCCACAGGTCAAATCCAGTTGCTTGCCTGTTATGTAAATAAAGCTTTATTGGCACACAGCTGCACCCATGCACTTCCATGTTGTCATGGCTGCTTTTATGTAATGTCAGAGTTGAGTCTTTATAAGAGAGATGGTATTGCTCCCCAAATCCCCAAACATTTACTAGTTTCCCTTCATGGAAAACGTGTGCTGACCCCTGTTCCAGAGCTTTGGTTCTCAAGCCTGGGTGCACATTAGAATCACCTGGAAAACAGTTAAAATAATACCAGTATCCTTTTTCCCTCCACCAACATATACACACTGAGCAATTAAATCAGAATCTCTGGAAGCAGGTCCAAGCACGGATAGTTTTTTTAAATCCTCCAAGTGACTCTGCTATATAGGCAAGGGTAAGAATCACTATCCTAAAGTTTTAAGATTTTTAGGCGTAAATCTTGCCTTTCAAGTTATTCCAAACATCAGATTATCCAAGATGTTTTCCCTTCAGAACATGAGCCACTGTATTTCTAGCCCCTAATACTAGGGCCCTCACTGACCAAGCACGGAGTCAATGCCACATTTGTTGCTGACACAGAAGCACCCCACTGTTACGAATTTGAAATGGCACAAATTTCAGTATTAGTCAGAATAGGCTACCTTANGAGCCACTGTATTTCTAGCCCCTAATACTAGGGCCCTCACTGACCAAGCACGGAGTCAATGCCACATTTGTTGCTGACACAGAAGCACCCCACTGTTACGAATTTGAAATGGCACAAATTTCAGTATTAGTCAGGATAGGCTACCTTAGTAAACGCTTCTCACTTTGAGAGGCTAACAGGACAGAGGTGTTCTTTATCATGCAAATCATGGTGCACGGTGTTTGGTTGTGGGGGACAGAGAGGGTGTCTCTGCTCTACAAAGGAACCCAGCTGCTTCTAGCTAGACACTCTACCACCCCTCAGGACCTCAGAGAGCAGACTGGATCTCTCTTCATCCAGCCAACAGATGAGAGAAAAGAAACAGCATGGAGGATTGAGTAGGAGGTGTTTTATGAGTCAGGCTGGAGGAGGTCGACATAACCCCATTGGTCAGAACTTAATCATTTTTAAGTGCAAAACAAGGTGCCAAATGTAGCCAGCCTTTCTACCAAAGAGGAAAAGTGAAATCGTTTAGTGAACTCTTTATCCCTGTCACAACCTTCCTCCTAACTGGTCCCCTATGTCAAGCCCTGTACTATGAACGGCCTTAATGCCTCTTGTCATAGGCAGAATAACAGCTTCCCAGATATGTCCACATCCTATTCTCCAGAACCTGTGAATGTGATACATTACACAGCAACAGGGACTTTTGCAAATGTGATTAAGGTTAAGAATCTTACATGGGAGAGTCTCTTGGATTATCCAAAGTGGGTTCAATATAATCACATGGACCCTTAAAAATGGAGAACCTTTCTGAAAGAAAATCGGAGGAAGGGTCCAAGAGAGGCAATGTGTTTGAAGGAAGGGGGCCATGAGCCAAGAATGCAGACAGCTTCTAGAAGCTGAAAGAGCAAAGAAATGGATTCTCCTCCAGAAAGGAACACAGCCCTGCCAAGCCCTTGATACTAGCCAAATGAGACAGGTGTCAGACTTCTGACCCAAAGAATTGTAAAACAATACATTTGTGTAGTTTTAAGCCACTAAGTTTGCAGTAATATTTCACAATAGTAATAGAAAATAAATGCACACTTCACTTGTATGTTCTTACTGCTATCAGTGACAGCCCCAACATTTAAATCTTAATTGGTTGCTCCTTTTCTTTAAATTCTTTATTGGCTCCTCATTCATTCACTTAATACACACTAAACAATTACAATGTGTCAGACACCCTCCCCTTCACCAAGACTGCTGCCAGAATAAGACAGACACACTTCCTGCTTCGATGCTTAGCAGTACAGGGACTACAGAATACAGTCTAAACTCTCCCAAGTCATTCAATGTCTGCACAGTCTAATGCTGAACAGCCTACATACCATCTCTTGACATTTCTCTCTGCCAGAAAGAGGAAAAAAAAAAAAAAACGCTTTGAAAACAAAAAAAGTTAGTTGCCCAGTCGTGTCCAACTCTTTACAACCCCATGGACCATAGTCCACCAGGCTCCTCCATCCAGGGGATTTTCCAGGCAAGAATACTGGAATCGGTTGCCATTTCCTTCTCCAGGGGATCTTCCCAACCTAGAGATCAAACCCAGGTCTTTCACGTTGTAGGCACACTATTTACAGTCTGAGCCACCAGGGAAGTTCATCTCTTGACATTTCTCTCTGGCAGAAAAAGAAAAAAAAAAAAAGGCCTTAGGAGTCCTAATAAAATGTCATCAGATTTCTCAGATGCCATGGCCTGTTTTAAGAACATCACTAGCCACAGTAGAAAACTGTTCTTCCCTCCCTATTCTTTGTTCATCTGGAAAACTCCCGCCTCTNAAAAAAAAAAAAAAAAAAAAAAAAAAAGGCCTTAGGAGTCCTAATAAAATGTCATCAGATTTCTCAGATGCCATGGCCTGTTTTAAGAACATCACTAGCCACAGTAGAAAACTGTTCTTCCCTCCCTATTCTTTGTTCATCTGGAAAACTCCCGCCTCTCCCCTAAAAGTGATCTCAAATATTATTCCAGAAAATAAAGTCACTCCCAGGCTCCCTCCTCTCTTTACTGTCGAGTATATATATATCCAAACTAGTAGTTGTTACAATGAATTGCAACTGTCCCTTTGCTGCCCTAATTATGGCTTTCAAGTGAAGTTCCTAGTCAACTTGCTTTTAAATAAATGCTGAGAATTCTCTTTCATGCATTCATTCATTCATTCTCTCAAAATAAATTCATCAAAACACATACTTCACCAGAATTTGAATAAAGTTTTCTGCAGGAAAATTGACAGCACAATAAAAATCCCAAAATAAGAAAAACAGACCAGCCTCTAAACTGTTTGCAATATCTTTTCCAACATAGATCTCTTATTCTTTTCAAAGAGCATACTCCTTGGAGTAACAAAATGGAGAGCAACTCTGAGANTCTCTCCTTCACTGTGCTTTTAAAGAGCCTCCCCTGAAATCCATCAGAGTTCAGATCTTTTGAGCATGAGCTGCCTGTACTCCTTGCTTTAGCCCTTACAGTAAATCTTTGTCTGCTCTGAACTCCTATGTTTTGGTTTGTTTGGCCTCACTTTGGCTCCAGCTTAGTAACTTGGGTTATACACGATTTATGGCCAAGCATTTGACCTCAAAAAACAGCAGGGTTTAACACAGTTTGTTTGTTGACCTACAAACACATAAGGAAAGATAACAGAAGGTTAGAAAAGCTCAAATGATTTTGGAAGATGAAAACATGCAGTTATTGGGAAAGGCTTTTGGCCTCTCACATGTATTGTGTGGGGGATCTCTGTGAGTTTTTGCTGCCCTCTGGGATTGGGAAAGGAGAACATGGGGAGAGAGAGGCTGCCTTATGATTTCTTTCATCATGAGCTCAGGGCCTGGCAGAATAAGAGAGACAGACGGTAAAGCATCTGCCCACAGTGCGGGAGACCCGGGTTTGATCCCTGGGTTGGGAAGATCCCCTGGAGAAGGAGATGGCAACCCACTTCAGTACTCTTGCCTAGAAAATTCCATGGACGGAGGAGCCTGGTGGGCTACAGTCTATGGGGTCGCAAAGAGTCAGACCCGACTGAGCAACTTCACTTCACTTCATGTTATAGAGCACAGGACGTATGGTTTTCCGGGGGCCTTACCTCATTTTTAACTCTAACAATGCCCTATTCGAGAAAGTAGTATCATCACTACTTTACAGATAAGAAAAATGAGGCTCAAGGACAGCACTTGTCCAAGGTCTTCAAATAAGTGAATGATGAATCCTAATTTAGACTCAAGTGAGATTCCGGCATGGTCTGTCTCCCTGGTGGATGGACAGTGTGTGTGAAAAGTGTCTAGAATATGCTGTTCGAATGAGTGATTTCAGCACTGAAGGAATAAGGTCTTGGGCTCTCACTCAGATCTTTAGCTGTTAGTGTGGCTGTCTTACTAGCTCAGCAGCTTCCCTTCCCTTTCACCCTAAATGAAGAAAGATCAAAGTTATAACAAGATCACTTTATTATTCTTTGATAATTGCCCATCTTCCTTGGCTAAAACATTGTTATTAATAATGACTTTTAGCTTCAGTCATTCAAAAATGAATAAATTCTACAGAACTGATGTACAGGAGTTAATAATACAGTACTGCATGCTTTTAATTTTCTAAGACAGTACATCCTAAGTGTTCTCAACATAAAAAAGAAAAAAAGGGAAAGTGGATAAAGTGTGAAGTATGCTTACATTTCACAATGTATACATGTATCTAGTTGTCAGACTACAACTTAACTCTATACAATTTTTGACCCTCAATTGTACCTCAGTAAAGCTGGAAGGAAAATGGCTTTTGAGGAAGGCCTTAATGTATTCAAATACTTTTTAAGTCAAATGTGTAAGAATGGCAAAATGTTGATAATTTTAAATTAATGCATGATAGGGGTTTACTATACTATTTTCTTGATATTTCATGCATCTTTGAATTTTTCTGCTACAAAAAGGAAGACAATGAGAGCTGAAATTTGTAATTTTTCAATTACCTGCTTTCTGATGCTAGTTCTTTCTCAGACAACACAATCTACAACCTTTATTGTCAGTCCTCACATCTGATTTACTATTCTCTTTGATGGTCTCTTTGACATTGCCTACATTTTCCAGCCCTAGTTCTACTTCAAAGATGAAGAAATTTCTTGCTGAAGATGGAAGTTTAGTGACTTCCCTTGTCAGACTGTCCCAGACTGTTGTCTCCAGTCCCCGCTACTATCTCAGGATCCTAATTAGCCGTCTCCAAACTGCTAAATACACTCAGTCCATTCTCTTGTCTTTTTTAAAATTAAGATCTTTTGAAATTTAGCATTTTTTCTGAACATTAACTAATATGCTTTTTAGTAGAGATATTGAGAACCAGTGTTGAATTATACAAAAAAGACTGTATATGAAGCCAGGGACCAGAGATCTTGATGTTTTGCTTGTTATCTAAATTTCTCAGGTCTAAAATGAGAAACCCGTATTTCTCCTACTTCCTACAGGGTTATTGTAAGCCTCAGAAATTGTGAATACATTTTGTAAAAAAAGTTAGGTTTTAAGGCAATATACAAGAAAAATGTGGGGTTTTTTAAATTATTTATTGAACAAATGAAGGCCTTCTAGGTACATGACCACTAGGCCAGGCACAAGCTTGTAAACATGGTGACAATGTCATAGGCCTCTATCTGCAATTGTTTACTGATGTTAATGGACCAACTCAATGGTTATGAGTTGAAGTAAGCTCTCAGTTCAGTTCAGTTCAGTTCAGTCGCTCAGTCATGTCCGACCCTTTGCAACCCCATGAATCGCAGCACGCTAGGCCTCCCTGTCCATCGCCAACTCCGAGAGTTCACTCAGACTCAACGTCCATCGAGTCAGTGATGCCATCCAGCCATCTCATCCTCTGTTGTCCCCTTCTCTTCCTGCCTCCAATCCCTCCCAAAATCAGAGTCTTTTCCAATGAGTCAACTCTTTGCATGAGGTGGCCAAAGTACTGGAGTTTCAGCTTTAGCATCATTCATTCCAAAGAAATCCCAGTGCTAATCTCCTTCAGAATGGACTGGTTGGATCTCCTTTCAGTCCAAGGGACTCTCAAGAGTCTTCTCCAACACCACAGTTCAAAAGCATCAATTCTTCAGTGCTCAGCTTTCTTCACAGTCCAACTCTCACATTCATACACGACCACTGGAAAAACCATAGCCTTGACTAGATGGACCTTTGTTGGCAAAGGAATGTCTCTGCTTTTTAATATGCTATCGAGGTTGGTCATAACTTTTCTTCCAAGGAGTAAGCGTCTTAATTTCATGGCTGCAATCACCATCTGCAGTGATTTTGGAGCCCAAAAAAATAAAGTCTGACACTGTTTCCCCATGTATTTCCCATGAAGTGATGGGACCAGATGCCATGATCTTCATTTTCTGAATGTTGAGATTTAAACCAACTTTTTCACTCTCCTCTTTCATTTTCATCAAGAGGCTTTTTAGTTCTTCTTCACTTTCTGCTCTGGGAGATGGTAAAAGACAGGGAAGCCTGTTGTGATTCAGTCCATGGAGTCGCAAAAAGTCAGACATGACTGAGCGACTGAACAACAACTGATCTTAAATGGTTCAGTACTATAACTAAAAAGACAATAGCAAGTGGAAAGGATATAAAGAAACTGGAACCCTCATACATCACTGTAGGAATGTAAAATAGTACAGCCACAAAGGTACTGTATAACCTAGGAATACTACTAGTTTTCTACCCAAGGTAAATGAAAACTTATGTCTGTACAAAAACCTTGATACAAAGTCATAGTAGCATTATTCAAAAAGAGTCCAAACGTATAATAGGGGTGTGCAGAACCATGTGTACATCAACTGATGAGTGGATAAATAAAATGGGATATTACATGCAATGGAATATTATTTGGCAAGACAGACATCCTGATGTATGCCACAACAGGGATGAACACTGAAAACATTATGCTGAGTTAGTGAAGGCAAATACTGACTCTAGTGAGGATGATGAGACAACTTCTAAGGAGAGATTCAATGTTGTTGGACTTGATAATTCCTTCCCAAACAAACTTCAGGGACACGTGATACAAATCGGTATCTGTGCAATCTATAAATTATTAAATGGTCTAAAGGATCCTGTCAAAAAGTCATAAAAGCATGTTAAATCTAAAGTAGGTTTACAGTCGTGTCCAACTCTTTGCAACTACATAGACTGTAGCCCACCAGGCTCCTCTGTCCATGGGATTTCCCAGCAAGAATACTAGAGTGGGTTGCCATTTCCTCCTCCAGGAGATCTTCCCAACCCAGGGACTGAACCCCTGTCTCCTAAGTCTCCTGCATTGGCAAGCAGACTCTTCACCACCAAGCCACCTAGAAAGCCCAGGTAAGAGTGTTACTATTAATAAAATGTTTGTTACGACAGTGCTGGTCCTCGAGCATTTTTCTACCAAGGCACATAGGATTGATGACATTCAGAATTTGAATACACTCCAGTGAATAGCCACAGTTCTGAATATGGTAACAATTCCTTTGTTACTGCAACTTCTATCAATCTATTCACCTCTGTAAGCTCAGGAGTCAGCCCTCAAATCAAATATAGCCAATCATAATACACCATGTTCTTGTCCAGAGGGTTTGGCACAGAAGTAACCTCGTGGCCTACACCAGACTAACTTGCTTTCCTCCTTGAGAATTTTCGTTTCTTTTCCTGAAGTTAGAAAGGGAAAGTCCTCTCTTTCATTTCTAATGAGGGAGTTATATGGATATGACCAAACGATGCTGGTAGCCATGTGCCCCATTTATGTGGAGATGCCTGAAAGAATAAAGCAGGTATTCAAGGGAAAGTCATACAGTCATAGCTATTTATTAAACACCTACTGTGTGCCAACAGCTGTTCCAGGTGCAAGGGGTATATTAGTGAACAGGACAAGTGGTGTAATGGAGAGTCTTGGTGGCATCAAGCCTCTGGGACTCCTGAGGCTAAGGGGATCCCTCGTTGGCTGGTGTGACCTGGAGCAGAAGAAGAAGCTGGAGCAGAAACTGTCACTTCCCAGCTCGTGTCCTCTGACATTCATTCAGAATTCAGGCAACTCACTGCTTACCTGCAGCTCTCTGCTGAAGGGCCTTTTTCTGCCTGTGGGAGCACATTGGAGACTTATTCCTAGACAAGCCAAAACCTCCGGATTCAGCCCTCAAACAATGATGGATGGGAAGTGGGTAGATAAATGCCCCAGTGCCTTTGCCTGTCAGTTGGAACAATTCTGTCTCCCAGGGTGACCCCACAGGAAGGAGTCCAGTAACCCAAACAGTAACTTCCTTGTTAATACACTTTTTTATTGAATTTATTATTTTTTTTTTACTTTACATTATTATATTGCTTTTGCCATACATCAACATGAATCTGCCATGGGTGTACATGTGTTCCCCATCCTGAACCCCCCCTCCCACCTCTCTCCCCATACCATCCTTCTGGGTTATTCCAGTGCACCAGCCCCGAGCATCCAGTATCATGCATCAAACCTGGACTGGCGATTTGTTTCACATGTGATATATACATGTTTCAGTGCCATTCCCCCAAATTGTCCCACCCTCACCCTCTCCCACAGAGTCCAAAAGACTGTTCTATACATCTGTGTCTCTTTTGCTGTCTCACCTACAGGATTATCGTTACCATCTTTCTAAATTCCATATATATGCATTAGTATATCGTATTGGTGTTTTTCTTTCTGGCTTACTTCACTCTGTATAATAGGCTCCAGTTT
>SJYV01009653.1:417602-439100 GCA_006410875.1 Neotragus pygmaeus | reverse complement strand
CCATACATCAACATGAATCTGCCATGGGTGTACATGTGTTCCCCATCCTGAACCCCCCCTCCCACCTCCCTCCCCGTACCATCCCTCTGAGTGATCCTAGTGCACCAACCCCAAGCATCCTATATCATGCATCAAACTTGGACTGGCAATTCTTCTCTTATATGCTATTATACACACTTTTTATTGATTTAATATCATTCTGTCTCACTTCTCCACTTCCTACAAATGTTTCCTGGAATCACTTCTAAATTAACTACATTCACTCAAATCCTTGTCTCAGAGTTTATGGGATGCCTAATTAAGACACCTAACACAAATGTCCTTCTAAGAGCTGAAGAATATGGTCCTTTGCTTGCACTCATAAAAATCCTAACAATAATATAATAATTTATATTTTAAACATTTACAAAATTGATACAATATATGATAATATAATTTATATTTCATAAATTTATTGAGTGAGTTTCAGTTCAGTCCAGTCGCTCAGTCATGTCCGACTCTTTGCGACCCCATCAACCGCAACACGCCAGGCCTCCCTGTCCATCACCAACTCCCGGAGTCTACCCAAACCCATGTCCGTCGAGTCGGTGATGCCATCCAGCCATCTCATCCTCTGTCATCCCCTTCTCCTGTCCCAAATCCTTCCCACCATCAGAGTCTCTTCCAGTCAGTCAACTCTCTGCATCAGGTGACCAAAGTATTGGAGTTTCAGCTTCAGCATCAGTCCTTCCACTGAACACCCAGGACTGATCTCCTTTAAGGTAGATTGGTTGGATCTCCTTGCAGTCCAAGTGACTCTCAAGAGTCTTCTCCAGCACCACAATTGAAAAGCATCAATTCTTCGATGCTCAGCTTTCTTCACAGTCCAACTCTCACATCCATACACGACCACTGGAAAAACCATTGTCTTGAATAGATGGACCTTTGTTGGCAAAATAATGTCTCTGCTTTTTAATATGCTATCGAGGTTGGTCATAACTTTCCTTCCAAGGAGTAAGCATCTTTTAATTTCATGGCTGCAATCACCATCTGCAGTGATTTTGGAGCCCAAAAAAATAAAGCCTGACACTGTTTCTACTGTTTCCCCATCAATTTCCCAGGAAGTGATGGGACCAGATGCCATGATCTTCGTTTTCTGAATGTTGAGCTTTAAGCCAACTTTTTCACTCTCCTCTTTCACTTTCATCAAGAGGCGTTTTAGTTCGTCTTCATTTTCTGCCATAAGGGTGGTGTCATCTGCATATCTGAGGTTATTGATATTTCTTCCTGCAATCTTGATTCCAGCTTGTGCTTCCTCTAGCCCAGCGTTTCTCATGATGTACTCTGCATATAAGTTAAATAAGCAGGGTGACTTGATGTACTCCTTTTCCTATTTGGAACCAGTCTGCTGTTCCATATCCAGTTCATACAATAAACTGCTTTATTGAACACAGAAGCACTATTCACAATAGGATGCTGACCACTTGAAGTACTACTACTGAAAATTGAGATATGCAATAATGGTAAAAGACAAAGAGCTTTTGAAGACAGTATACATTTACTGATCTCAGTGATGTTTACATTGAATACATGGAAAATAATATAATTTTGCACATGTTGGTTTAAACACTAATAAGTTTAAATTTTGTTTTTTTGTTTGAATAAAGATACTAATTTTTTTTTTATTTCAAATGTGGTTCAATTTATTTTTCACTGTAAAATTCTAAATATATAATTCTATGGCATCTGGTCCCATCACTTCATGGGAAATAGATGGGGAATCAGTAGAAACAGTGTCAGACTTTATTTTGGGGGGCTCCAAAATCACTGCAGATGGTGACTGCAGCCATGAAATTAAAAGATGCTTACTCCTTGGAAGGAAAGTTATGACCANCAGCCATTAAAAAGAATACATTTGAATCAGTTCTAATGAGATGGATGAAACTGGAGCCTATTATACAGAGTGAAGTAAGCCAGAAAGAAAAACACCAATACAGTATACTGACACATATATATGCAATTTAGAAAGATAGTAATGATGACCCTATATATGGAAACTCTTTTAGAAAGATAAACTTATTGAACACTTTGTTATCAGGACAAACTTCAGAAAATTCTCCCAGAATCTTTTACTTCATTTTAAAATTTTGTTATAAACATTTCTGTCCTCTCTGGACTTGGACTTTCCATATGTTACATGGTCATCTTTCCAACAAGTTGCTAGGTATACGCATTATCCCTAACTCCTCAATATGCTGAACTGGAAATGATCAGTCATAGATATTTAAAATCCAATGATGTCTCATAGTGGAACAACGTCTTCTCTCTCATCAGTCATGAGCTACGTGGGGCTTTATACCAAGGATTTTTGACAGGAGCTTTCTGCTACCAGGGCTCAAAGGAGCTGATTCAGGGAGCCAAGACTTTCCCTTTTTGGTTTCAAATGCAAAGGCTACACCAGTCTGGCTCTTGGATGTGACATGGAGCATTCCGTGTACTGACAAAGCTTAACAGACTACCCAACAGAGGGAAACACCGACTTTTGAGTTTTGCTGACTTTTGATGTGTAGCAGTCTTTTTCTTCAGTCTTCATCCAAACCTCTTAGTCTAATATCTGAATTTCTAGCCCTCCTTTTAGTCCAAACTCCCTTACCAACTTGTCTTGAAGGACTTCCTTTGATTTTCAATTCATTGATTTATCTATTGAGTCATTAATTCATTCAACTATTGTTTTCTGTGAGGAGAACAGAGAGACAAATATGGAGGCTACCATCTTTTGGTTTAATAGGAGAAAAAAGACATGCAGAATGCATTAAGTAGATTTAATGTAGTAAATAAGAAATGCTATTAAATAGGCAGAGATGAGGGTTTGAAGGAAGACCTTTCCAAAAGACATATATGAGAAAGCTTTAATTAATAATAGAAGATGCCTGATCCAGAGTCCGCAAAGAATGTGAATGTCTATGTATCAGTATTGAGAATACACTCATGAATAACCCTAATAATAATAAGTAACATCTATTGAGTGTCCTGCACTCTCTTAAGAGCTTTCTCCGTGTTCTCACTCACAACAGTTAGAGAAAGTAAACAGTATTTTATTCTCACTTTGCAGATGAATGAACTGAAGCATTTAAGTAACTTATCTGAAGTCATTGAGTCAGTTAAGTGGTAGAGCCAGGCTTTAAATACTGGAAGCATCCTCCTGACTCTACTTTACTAAATTATACTCTCCTGCTTCCCTTTACATAGTCTGGATCTCATGGTAGTTAAGAGTCTAAGAGAGGAGACAGGTCTGCACAGGTGATTAGGATGCAAATATAGGTGATAACATCTGGGATATGCAAAGTATTTTGGAGCAAATAGGAAGCACACTTAGCCTAGACATAAAGGATCAAGGAATTAGATTACATCTAATCTGGAATCTGAATGATAAACAGGAGTCTGCGAGGTAAAAGAGAGAATGAACAGAAGAGGGTAATCCTCGGGTCAGGGATGGTAATTCAGCAGAAGGAATGGAACTTACGGAGAACAGTGATGAAAGAACATGGACAGATGAAGGACTACTCCATGTGACCTCAGGGGAGAACTGTGGCTGTAGTGACAGTTATTACACAGATTTGTTGTGGGAATTAACAGACATATGTTTAAAAAGAAGAATCTAAACCTGGGATGGCTTAAACTATTCTTTGACTTGTTTCTTCCTTTGTCTTCACTTTTAGTTAGTGGTTATAACATTCATACTCAATGTTTTTTTTTTTCATGCATTGAGATCTTCCTTGATCATGAGTCAGTGATAGTCATCCCAAAGCAGTGCTGTACTCCCGCCCCCACTTTTCTTTCGGAGTCTAAAAGCAAACCTCAAAAAAGTGGAAAATCAAGATGAAATCTATTGAATCATTTTTTCCCTGGAAAGCACAAGGCAGGGATAATGAAAAAAATGCAATATGGCGGGGGGCCATACTGAAGAGATCAAATATATTAGGAGAAAGAAGAGGCAGAGGAAAAGCAAGACAGGAAACAATTTCTCCAGCTTGGATGATGTCATGTGCCAAGATAAAGCTGTGACTCTGCACAGCTTCAGAGGGTGACAAGTCCGTGTGGACTATAGAGTTGTGCAGTGTACAGTCTATACTTCCGTACGTGATACTGCTAAATGGTGGCTAAACATGGCATGCAGTGATGTTATAATTCATTTGGGGGAGAATTTTCTATTAGTGCTGTTCAACACTAGAAAGAGTTAGATTGAGTTATATCATGAAAGAATAAGATCTCTGTCACCAGAAGTTTCCAAGTAGGTGTAGATTATCCTTCTGTCAAAGATGTCAAAGAAATGAGGGAATCTGAGCTATATTACCCAAGATTTATCCTGACTCATTTCTAAAATTTTCATGTTTCTGTGATATTAATATGCCTTTTGAGTTTTTCTTTTAAATGTGTGTGCATCTCTCTCTGTGTGTATTTTTTATTAATAATTTTTAAAATGTAGATAAAGAGAGGAATTCCCTGGTGGTCCAGTAGTTATTATAGAGAGCTGTCACTGCTAAGAGCCCAGGTTCAATCCCTGGCCAGGGAACTAAGATCCCACAAGCTGCCTGGTGTGGCCAACAAACCTCCAAAAGATTCATTAGATTTATTTTTAAAACATAGATAGAAAAGTATAAGTATAAAATGTAACTTTAGCTTTACACATTGAGTGATCTATACTTGCAAAAAAATTAATGAAAATATATATACATGCCACTGGTAATTCTTTGAGGTATTTTTCTTCCAGTTCATTTCTGGTGCCCATCTGTTGTCTTTTCCTCTCCATGTGACAATCAGATTATGTTAATACTTCTATCCCCTTCATACTATTTATATGTCTTAATCATAATTAATAATAACTCTATACAAAAGTCACCTATATATCTGTAGAGTGAGGGCTTTTATGCTGCTTTAAGAGTCTACAAGTTATCTAAAAAAGAATCTCGTGATTAAATGCATGTATTTACTGTAGTTATTGATGAACATGCCTGTCTTAGTTATTGAGTAGTACAGCATTTTAGTAATAAAAGCAAAACTCATGACATCCTATAGGGCAGCAGTCCCCAGCCTTTTTGGCTAGGGATCAGTTTCATGGAAGACAATTTTTCCATAGATAAGGGTGACGGTGGTTCAGGCAGTAATGGGAGCAATGAGGGGATGGTTCAGGTGGTAAAGTGAGTGATGGGGAGCAATGGAGCATAGTGGGTGAAGCTTCTCTCACTCTCCCATCACTCACTTCCTGCTGTATGGCCCAGTTCCTCACAGGCCACGGGCCCATAGCGGTCCGCAGCCTGGGAGTTGGGGAAAATGAAAGTTTCTCAGTCATGTCCGACTTTTTGTGACCCCATGGACCCTACAGTCCATGGATTTCTCCAGGTCAGAATACTGGAGAGGGAAGCCTTCCCTGTCTCCAGGAGATCTTCCCAACCCAGGGACTGAACCCAGGTCTCCTGCATTGCAGGTGGATTCTTTACCAGCTGAGCCACAAGGGAAGCCCAAGAATACTGGAGTGGGTAGCCTATCCCTTCTCCAGGGGATCTTCTGGACCCAGAAATAGAACTGGCGCCTCCTGCATTGCAGGTGGATTCTTTACCAACTGAGCTATCGTGGATTGAATGGTAATCCCCCCAAAATGTAAGTACCTGCTGCAACCTCCAGAACCCATGAATGCAGCTCTATTTGTAAAAATGTTTTTTGGAGATATGATTCGGTGAAAAAATTTGAGATGAGCTCCTTCTTGTATAGCCAGGTAGGCCCTAAATCCAATTTACTGTTGCTATTTAGTAGCTGAGTAATGTCTGACTCCTCCAGGAGTTAATGCGATTTCCCAGGCAAGAATCCTGCAGTGGGTTGTCATTTCATTCTCAGGGGATCTTTCCTATTCAGGGATCAAACCTGTGTCTCCTGCACTGGCAGGTGTATCCTTTACCATTGAGCCACCGGAAGTGAAGTGAAAGTTACTCAGTCATGTCCGACTCTTTGTGACCCCATAGACTATATCCTGCCAAGCTCCTCTGTCCATGGAATTCTCCAGGCAAGAGTACTGGAGTGGGCAGCTAATCCCTTCTCCAGGGTATCTTCCTGACCCAGGAATCAAACCCAGCTCTCTCACGTTGCAGGCAATTTCTTTACCATCAGACCCACCACTGTGCTTAGTTGCTCAGTTGTGTCTGACTCTTTGCAACCCCATGGACTGTATCCCTCCAGGTTCCTCTGTCCATGGGGATTCTTCAAGCAAGAATACTNAAACTCTCTTCACAAAAGGCAAACAAATATTGAAAGAAAAGGCCAGGTTGTCTCAGACTAATGATAGCATAGGCACTTACGTGTTTTATTTGTTAATTCTGCCACAACTAATTACTAACATGTAACCAGTGATTTAGAAAAAGGTATAAAACCAAGTCCTCAGAAATTTTTTGGCTCTTTGAAACCAATTCCCCTTGGACCCATTAGTGTAGTAAAGTGTACTTAAATGTTTTGAGTGTCCTCTGAGGAGTATTTTGTGACTCTGGATTCTAAAACAAAGGTAATTTGTAAGTGGTCAAACGGGATTGTGAGGGTGAACACTGACATAATAGGAATCAGTGAACTATAATGGACAGGAACAGGTACATTTAATTCATCTTGTCTACAGTCAAAGATGGAGAGGGTCCATACAGTCATCAAAAACAAGACAAGAAGCTGACTGTGGCTCAGATTATGAACTCCTAATTTCAAAATCAGACTTCAATTGAAGAAAGTAGGGAAAATTATTAAACCATTCAGTTCAGTTCAATTCAGTTCAGTCTCTCAGTTGTGTCTGACTCTGCAAGCCCATGAACTGCACATGCCATCGACAACTCCCGAAGCTCACCCAAACTGATGTCCATTGAGTCAGTGATACCATCCAACCATTTCATCCTCTGTAATCCCCTTCTCCTCCTGCCCTCAATCTTTTCCAGCATCAGGGTATGTTCAAATGAGTCAGGTCTTCGCATCAGGTGGCCAAAGTATTGGAATTTCAGCTTCAACATCAGTCTTATCAATGAACACCCAGGACTGTTCTCTTTAGGATGTGCAAGTTGGATTTCCTTGCAGTCAAAGGGACTCTCAAGAGTCTTTTCCAACACCACAGTTCAAAAGGATCAATTCATCTGTGCTCAGTTTTCTTTATAGTCCAGCTCTCACATCCATACATGATCATGGGATAAAACAATAATCTTGACTAGACAGATATTTGCTGACAAAGTAATGTCTCTGCTTTTCAATATGCTATCTATCTTGGTCATAACCTTCCTTCCAAGGAGCAAGCATCTTCTAATTGCATGCCTGCAATCACCATCTGCAGTGATTTTGGAGCCCAGAAAAATAAAGTCTGATACAGTCTCCACTATTTCCCCATCTATTTGCCATGAAGTGATGGGACTGGACTCCATGATTTTAGTTTTCTGAATGTTGAGCTTCAAATCAACTCTTTCACTCTCCTCTTTATTTATTTATTTATTTATTGTTTAATTTGACTTTACAATACTCTATTGGGTTTGCCAAACATCGACATGAATCCACCACAAGTGTACACAAACTCCCAATCCCGAATCCTCCTCCCACCTCCCACCCCCGAACGTCTCTCTGGATCATCCCCGTACACCAGCCCCACAACAGCCTCACAAACAGTGAGGAAACTCCATAATAAATAGAACTCCACAAATCCATNTGATTTGCACATTCAAGTAGGAACATTTACAAGCTAGTAATAGACAAATATAATATAATCATAGATAAATAAGGACAAATGTAAAATTATATGCATTTTAGTCTTATCAAATTAGAAATTTTTTTTAAGAGATGTAATCGGCAGTGTTGAAGACTTAAGGAAATATGCGCTGAAGGATCAGAGGAAGGAATGTTATTTTGTAACTTTCTTCTGAAGGGCAGTATGCAATATATATCAAATATTTCTAATATTTTTGCCTATTGCCTTTGAACCATTTCCTTCTATACAAAATCATAGATGTGTGCAAAGAGCCACAAAAATGTAGAAGAAATACTATTTATAACTGATGAAATTTTGTAAAAAGTTAAAAGGTTAATGATAGAAGATTGGTTAAACAAATTGCAGCTTATTCATACAAATGAAACCTATGGTTGTTAAAAAGGAAATGAAGAAACATTAAGTACTATGGGCAAATGTTTAAAATACATTGCTACATTGAAAACGTAAATTTTTCAATGTGTGACTGTGTTTTTGCTTTAAACATGTATATAAAAGTGTTGCTATGGATTGAGTGTGTGTGGGCCACAAAAATCTATTTGTTGAAATCTAACCCCCAATGTGATGGTATTTGAGAGGTAATTAAATCATGAGGGCTGAGCATTCACATGGGATTAAGGCCCTTATAAGAGCCCAGAGAGCTATTTCCCTCTCTTTCCATGTAAAGATACAGCAACAAGTCACCAGACTGCAACCTGGAAGAGAAAGTGAAAGTCACTCAGTTGTGCCGACTCTTTGTGACCCCATGGACTGTGTCAATGGAATTATCCAGGCCAGAATACTGGAGTGGGTAGCCATTCCATTCTCCAGGGGATCTTCCCATCCCAAGGATCGAACCCAGGTCTTCCACATTGCAGGCAGATTCTTTACCAGCTGAGCCCAAAGGAAGCCAAAGAATACTGGTGTGGATAGCCTATCCTTTCTCCAGCGGATCTTCCTGACCCAGGGATTGAACTGGGGTCTCCTGCATTGCAGGAGAATTCTTTCCCAACTGAGCTATCAGGGAAGCAACCTGGAGGAGGGTCTTCACCATATCTGGACCACAATGACACTCTGATCTCAAATTTCTAGCCTCTAAAACTATGAGATAATAAACTTCTATTGTTTATAAGTGACCTGGTCAATAGTGATTTGTCAGAGCAGCCCAAACTAAAACAGATATAAACACATTTTTTAAGACTCAGATATCCAGCAGCCATCTCTAACTGATGGAATTGTAGTTGGTTTTATTTTCTTCTATTTATCTATATTTTCCACCATGACTATATTTTTATAATAATTTTAAATTAAGTGAGGTTTTGAAACAAATATTAACATATCTAAATCAATAAAAAAAATACCTCATGAGTACTTCAAATGCTAAACGCAACTGTCCTTTTAAATAAAGACAGACCCTAGATAAAAGATAAATCCTTTCCATGTCATGAGATACTCACAGATGCCAAGCCATCTGTGAGACCCACAAACACCTTTTCCTCAAGAGATTTGTTTTCCAAATAATTGTTTTAATCCTTTGCTTTCAAATTTGTAAATCTAGCTTAACGTAATGCTGTATGTATAATGAAATTTTTAAGAAGCAAAATTATGTAACTGTTAATTATCTTGTAAAACTTTCCATTGTAGTATTATCTATATGGACTTCTGAGAATTATAAAAGCCATTTCTTTGTTTAGAATATTTGCTTTAACATGCTGCATTTCTATTTAACTTTTTAAAGCTAATGCAATGTTGCAAACCAACAATTTTGCAATAATATTTAGAGAGAGATGATATCACAAGGAGTTTGTTTCAGTTCTTTTTACTTTCAGCAATTTTTTAATACAGGAAGGACTTATAAATATCATTTTTAAAAATGTGTACCTTACTAACCACTACATTAAGGTATAAATTTAAATCCTGCTGAAATAAGAAGTTAAAGAATTAATTTGCCCATTACAATAGCTACCTCATATTGGCTCCCTATTATTATTTAGGTTCTTTAACAAACACTGTCTTATTTCATTCTTACAACCACCCAGTAAAGCAAAGGAGATATTATTAACCCCATTTTACAGATTAAAAAATTGAACAACTTAATCATTCAAACTCATGATTTTGAAAAGCCTTTAATGACTTGGGAGATACAAAGTAAAGTTTTTCATAGGACCAGTGAGTGTGAATAGATAATTGGTATTATCTTCCTCAGCTAAGATACAAACAAGGTGACTCTGTATTAAAATTTCTAAGTATAACTCCAAGTTGCCCAGTCTATTTCTTAATTCTTCTCCCCAGTATGTGCAATTATTCCCATGGTACTTATTCTGCCCAAAGAATCAAACTTGTTTGTTATAGTCTTGCCCTAAGACCCAAAGCAAAATATTTCTTCTTAAGCTAGAGGACCACCTAATGACTGCTGTCTCAGAGTTGTTTGTTCCAGAACCTTCTTCTGTACTGCTGTTCTGTGATCAATGCTGGACACTTGGTAGCCATGCCTGATGCCTCCTGAGTGGACCATGCCCTGGGTGTCCCTGCTCAACACCATGGCGAACAGTGAGCCAGGGTCAACCACAGAGTGGGTTTGCATCAAGACATCTACTTTTTTTTTAAACATTTTATTTTATATTGGAGTATAGCCAATTAACAATGTTGTGATAGTTTCACGTGAACAGCAGAGGAACTCAACCATACATATACGTGTATCCATTCTCCCTCAAACTCCCCTTCCATCCAAGCTGCCACATAACATTGAGCAGAGTTCCTTGTGCTACACAGTAGGATTGAGACATACTACTCTAATCTTTGCCAGAAGTTCCAGCTCAGAGTTTGACCCAGGAAAAGAAGTTCTAAACAACACAGGACTATAACCTGTATCAAATCCAGCTCCATCTCCAAGATGCATCTCTTTGGGTTCATGCACACACCCACTTTCATTTCCAAGTGGTAGGGTTTCAAAAGGCTCTGAGTCAAGCTCCTTGTAGACCCAGGATCTACCTTCCCTCAATGCATTTTCCTCCCTGCTAATTTAACCTAGCCACACCTTCTTGGTACATTCTTGTTACACATCAACATTTCTTTACACTTCATTGATATTTGAACTTGGTTAGCATCACCTTGATCTATCCTACAGGTTTTAATAAATTTTAAGCCAAAAAGTAAAATATCTTGAGGCTAGTTTCCTTCTATTAAGTCCCTCTGTTCCTATATACTTCCATGCAAAAAGGCTGCCAAATTTTCTTGTGGCAGAATCTATGCTCTCTCTGTGTTCCAAGAGATATGCCAGGGAGGGTCATTTGACTACTACTGTCTTGGATGCCCGAACTTAGGGCACTTGTATGAAAATGTCATATTTTACATACGTGTGTATGTGTGTATTCACGTATATGTATATATGTGTATACATATGAATAGGGAAAGATTGAGGACAGGAGGAGAAGGGACGACAGAGGATGAGATGGTTGGATGGCATCACCAACTCGATGAATGTGAATTTGGGTGAACTCCAGGAGTTGGTGATGGATAGGGGGGCCTGGCGTGCTGTAGTTCATGGGGTCTCAAAGAGTCAGACATGACTGAGCCAATGAACTGAACTGAACTGATTCAAAAATGTGCATAGAAAACAATTGTTTAACTTTAGTCCATTTAAGTAGTGTTCAGAGCCATAACAGCTGTACACAGCACAACTCCAAGAGGAGCCAATTACATGGATTCCACTAAGACAGGCACCACATGTTGCTGCCCACCCAGTGACTCTGATGGTTCTTATCTCTCAGTAGTATGAATGATACTAGGTTATTTTTATTTGCTTAGATAGAAGGGCTACTACACTAATGATTCCATGTTTTGCCTTTTCTGTTCAAATATAAGAATGTTTTCATCCTGCTGACTCCTGGGAGCAAATACCAGAGAGTCATCTATGGAGGGTGAGTCACCTGAGAAAAAGTGTACTTTGAAGGCTCTAAGGAAAGATCACTTGATAGCTAGATGGATTTCTCAGGATTAGAAAGATGGACATGGCTGTAGGCCATACTGGACATGGCAAATCAATCTTATCCCAGGACTTTTGGGGACTACAGTCCTTTCAAAGAAGATTGGCATGGGGGAGTCAAGTCACTGGGTGCTGAGAACTGCAAACCCTGGACTCCAAGAAGAGGCAACCTGGATTGAAATTAAACTGAAATACCTCATAGGTCCAAACTGAGAGCAAGGGGAGCAAGAGGACTCTCCTGCAGTGGCAAAAATGAATGGTTGTTCTAAGAGAGGTAATCACTTTTCAGAATCACAAGGGTACAGACAGAAATAATGGCAGCAAGAATAACCACAGATGGATTCCACACTGCCTCTGCCTTCTTGGTCTGAAAATCTAGTGGACCACTAGGAGAGAGAGAACCCCCAAAAGACAGACAAGTAGATCAGCATGGAGACACTTGGTCCTCTCCTCGTCTAATCTGGAGAAGTGATATGTATGTAACTATGCACAGCGTCACTTCTTCATGCCTCTCGTTTTATAAGTTATCTGCAACGGGCATGTGTTGATTTTTTAAGAATAACACTATAGCTTAAAACTCTTAATATGAAACATTACAGTACTTTGATATTAACTTACATATGTCAGCTAGTAATGAAAAGACTTACTGTTGACTTAAAGAGAAGAAATAGTTAATTCACTCAGGCCACAAAAATGTCATCCAGAAAATTTTAATTGAGTGCTACAAGAGCCGAGATGTTACTGGAATGTACAGAGGAAAGACAAACAAAAACACCTCAAAAAAAAGATTGCTTGAGGATATATTGACCCTTTGAATACATCCCATGACATCTATAGGAAAGATTTAAGCAGGGAGGGCTTCCCTGGTAGCTCCGACAGTAAAGAATCTGCCTGATGCAGGAGACCTGGGTCCAGTCCCTAGGTCGAGAAGAGCCCCTGGAGAAGGGAATGGCTACTCACTCTGGTATTCTTGCCTAAAGAATCCCACGGAAGGAGAAGCCTTGTGGGCCAAGCCCACGGGAGCGCAAAGAGTTAAACACGCCTAACAGAGAGACTAACATACACAAACAGGGAGAATGCAATTAGTTTCTATTTACTAAATGACTGATCCTGTTTACAATATTTCTGAAGATTTCTTCCTGAGAACATTTATAACAATCACCACCACCACCTCCATTTTTCCTTGGGTCACTTTGGAAATATATCTCATTTATATTTATCTCAAAAAGAGATTCCCTGTTTTTAATTAAGAAAAGAAATATTTTTCAACTATATGTTGCATACTTTCATCTAAGTTGGTCATGTCAGAACCCAGGAGAAACCCATTTGGGTTTTAAATTTCTCTCTCCTTTTGTTCCTAGTAGAAAAGCAATGTTTCACTCAAATATTTTATTGCCAAAGACACTGATTACTCTCACATGAAATAATCAATGGGAAATTTAAACACATACAGAGTTTACACTTAGACTGTTTCAAATAGTAACTTCAATTTTACTTTGACTTCCTTAAAGCCATCTAGTGATTTATCTTAGCCTCTTTTATGCAGAAGACATTCTAGGAACCAAGTGCATAAATTACTCTAGAGAATGAAAACATAAGGTTATTATGATTAAACAAAAATCTTATATCTGGAATGAAACATGATTAAAATTTACCGCTATTTCTTTAGTTGTGTTTGGCTAAAACTTTATGTTTATAAATTAACACACTGGGAGGAAACAGGAGTGGAATAGTCTAACTTTTATTCTTTTTTTTTTTTAACTGAAAAGAGAAAAAAATCAAATCAATAAAATTAGAAATGAAAATGGAGAGATCACAACAGATAACACAGAAATACAAAGGGTCATAAGAGACTACTATCAGCAATTATATGCCAATAAAATGGACAACGTGGAAGAAATGGACAAATTCTTAGAAAAGTACAACTTTCCAAAACTGAAAAAGGAAGAAATAGAAAATCTGAACAGACCCATCACAAGCATGGAAATTGAAACTGTAATCAGAAATCTTCCAGCAAACAAAAGCCCAGGTCCAGACGGCTTCACAGCTGAATTCTACCAAAAATTTTGAGAAGAGCTAACACCTATCCTACTGAAACTCTTTCAGAAAATTGCAGAGGAAGGGAAACTCCCAAGCTCATTCTATGAGGCCACCATCACCCTAATACCAAAACCTGACAAAGACACCACAAAAAAAGAGAACTACAGGCCAATATCACTGATGAATATAGATGCAAAAANAGGAAGAAATAGAAAATCTGAACAGACCCATCACAAGCATGGAAATTGAAACTGTAATCAGAAATCTTCCAGCAAACAAAAGCCCAGGTCCAGATGGCTTCACAGCTGAATTCTACCAAAAATTTCGAGAACAGCTAACACCTTCCTACTGAAACTCTTTCAGAAAATTGCAGAGGAAGGTAAACTTCCAAACTCATTCTATGAGGCCACATCACCCGAATATCAAAACCTGAAAAAGACACCACAAAAAAAGAGAACTACAGGCCAATATCACTGATGAATATAGATGCAAAAATCCTTAACAAAATTCTAGCAATCAGAATCCAACAACACATTAAAAAGATCATACACCATGACCAAGTGGGCTTTATCCCAGGAATGCAAGTATTCTTCAATATTAGCAAATCAATCAATGTAATTCACCCCATTAACAAATTGAAAAATTAAAGTCATATGATTATCTCAATCGATGCAGAGAAGGCCTTTAACAAAATTCAACATCCATTTATGATAAAAACTCTCCAGAAAGCAGGAATAGAAGGAACACTCTCCTCTTTCACTTTGATCACGAGGCTCTTTAGTTCTTCTTCACTTTCTGCTATATTGTCACCATGCTTATTTAACTTATATACAGACCATTCAGGTGTGACTTAAATAAAATACCTTACTATATACAGTAGAAGTGGCAAATAGGTTCAAAGGACTAGATCTGATACAGTACCTGAAGAACTTAGGTATCAAAACCATACCTAAGAAGAAGAAAGGCAAAATGTTTGTCTGAAAAAGTCTTACAAATAGCTGAAAAAAGAAGAAATGCTAAAAGCAAAGGAGAAAAGAAAAGCTATGTCCATCTGAATGCAGAGTTCCAAAGGAGAGGTTAAAAAGTTTTCCTAAGTGATTCGTGCAAAGAAATAAAGGACACCAATAAAATGGGAAAGAATAGAGATCTCTTCAAGAAAATCATAGATACAAAGGGAAGATTTCATGCAAAAAAATGGGCACAATAAAGGACAGAAAGGATATGGACCTAACAGAAGCAGGAGATATTAAGAAAAGGTGGCAGGAATACATCAAAGAAATATACAAAAAAGACTTTCATGACCTAGGTAACCATGATGGTGTGATCACTCACCTAAAGCCAGATATCCTGAAATGCCAACTAAAGTGCTTCTTAGGAAGCATCATAATGAACAAAGCTAATGGAGGTGATGAAATTACCATTGAGGTATTTAAAAACCTAAATGATGTTGTTATAAAAGTGTTACATTCACGATACCAGGAAATTTGGAACACTCAACAATGGCCACAGGACTGGAAAATGTTAGTATTCATTTCAACCTCAAAGAAAGATAATGCCAAAAAATATTCAAACTGCAGCTCAATTTAACTCATCTCATATGCTCATAACGTAATGCTTAAAATTCTCCAAGCTAGATTTCCATAATACATGAACCAAGAACTTTGAGAGATTTAAGCTACATTTAGAAAATTCAGGGACACCATAGATCAAATTGCCAGCATCCGCTGGATAATAGAATAAGCAAGAGAATTTCAGAAAACCACCTACTTCTGCTTCATTGACTAGGCAAATGCCTTTGATGGTGTGGTTTGAAACAAACTGTGGGAAATTCTTAAAGTGATGGGAATGCCAGATCATCTTAACTGTCTCCTAAGAAATCTGTATGCAGATCAAGAAGCAACAGTTATAGCTGTACATTGAACTGGTTCCAAATTGATAAGGGAGTGTGTCAATTCTGCATATTACCACTTTCCTTATTTAACTTATATGCAGAGTGTATAATATAAAATGGTGAACTTGTTGAAGCACAAACTGGAATCAAGAGTTTTCAGGGAGAAATAATAACCTCAGATATGAAGATGACACCACCCTTATGACAGTGAAGAAGAACTTCACTTTCTTCTAAAGAACCTCTAATGAAAATTGGCTTAAATCTCAGCATGCAAAAAGATCATGGCATCTAGTTCCATTACCTCATTGCAAATAGTTGGGGAAACTGTGACAGGCCATTTTCTTGGACTCCAAAATCATCACAAGTGGTGACTGCAGCCATGACATTAAAAGACACTTCCTTCTTGGAAAAAAAGCTATGGAAAGCCTAGAGAGCATATTAATATTAAGAGGCATTACTTTGCCAACAAAGGTCCATCTGATCAAAGCTATGGTTTCCACAGAAGTCATACATGAATCTGAGAGTTGGACCTTCAGGAAAGCTGAATTTCGAAAATCTCATGCTTATGAACTGTGGTGGTGAAGAAGACTTTTGAGTCTTCTTGGACCTCTAGAGACTTCTAGGAAACCAAGGTAGTCAGTCCTAATGGACATCAGTCCTGAATATCAATTGGAAAGTCTGATTCTGAAGCTTATGTTCCAATACTTTGGCCACCTGATATGAATAAGTGACTCATTGGAAAAGCCCCTGGCGCTTGGGAATATTAAAGGAAGGAGGAGACGGATATGGTATAGGATGAGATAGTTGTATGGTATCACTGACTCGATGGACATGAACTTGAGCAATTCCTGGGAGGTGGTGATGGATGGTGAAGTGTCCTGTGCTGCAGTCCATGGGGTGGCAAAGAGTCAGAAATGGTTGAGCTACTGAACAGAACTGAACTGAGAAAAGTGGATGGTGCTAGGGGAAAAAAAAAAAAAAAAAAAAAAAAAACTAACAAATAATAATGAAAATTATTAGCTATAAAGAATATAAAACATAAAAACAATGTCACTCACTCATTGAATGTGTTAAAGTGTGGAAGAATTTGGGTAAAGGTAACAAAGAACTAAGGAAATTACAAAAAAGTAGATATTTTACTTCATAATTAGTGATAACAAACAATGATAATAATATAACAACAAAATAAAAAATAATCCTACCTATCTGGGATGCTGGGAAGACATTAATCAAGATATTTGATGGGGTGATAAAGAGTAAGACTTTACTGAGTAACTGAGCAACAGCAATGATATGATTCAATTAGCTAAGGTGGATAGAATTCAATAGATAAATACACACAAAAGGCTTAGAAAAGAGATGCCGATTAGTAAAGTACTAATTGATAACAACAAATACAACAACAAAACCTACCTCATTGACATGCCATAAAAAGGAAAGATGATAGAATTCAAGGGGTAAATGTATTAAAGTACTTAATAGCCAGCATTAGTTAAAGCAAAGCAGTAACTACATTAATGTATATATAAATTAATGTGCAAGGATTTATTAAATATGGAACTGTCAATTTTGTAAACAAAAAAGTCATTAAGTTGTATGAATAAAATAACAGAAAACTTACCTTACTGTCGTACTGTAAAGGTTGAATGAAGTTTGTAGGATTTGAAGAATAAAGTTGAAGAATAAAAGTAATAAAAATCAAATTATAAAGAATAATATGCTGTTAAAAGGATATGTTTTATATTATGTTACTTTATCAATTAAAAAAAACATTAAAAAGAAAAATAGTTACTATTATTAATTATGTTGAAGCTGAAACACCAATACCTTGGTCACCTGATGTGACTCACTGGATAAGACCCTGGTGCTGGGAAAGATTCAGGGCAGGAAAATAAGTTAGCAGAGTCTGAGATGGTTAGACAGGAATGCTGACTCAATGGACTTGAATTTGAACAAATTCTGGGAGACAGTGAATGACAGCACAGCCTGACCTGCTGGAATCCATGGAGTCAGATATAGTTAAACATGATTCAGTGACAGAACAACAACAACAATAGCAATAACAATAAAACCTATCACATTCAAATCTGTGATGACTAAGTGGGATGTATAGGNTGTCACTTCCACTGTGTAATTGTAAGGGATTTGATTTAGGTCATACCTGAATGGTCTAGTGGTTTTCCCCACTTTCTTTAAGTCTGAATTTGGCAATAAGGAGTTCATGATCTGAGCCACAGTCAGCTCCCAGTCTTGTTTTTGCTGCCTGTATAGAGCTTCTCCATCTGTCTATCTATATATTTATATTTATATATAGTATTGCCTTTAAGATATATTTGAAAGCAGACTTAAAATATAAGGTAGTATAAGGTATACTTAAAGTATAAGGTAGAAAATGTCATATCAAGCAACTTAAAGAATTCCATAACTGATGTTATTTTCACCCTGAATGTACAGTTCACACTCATAGTTCCACACTGGAGATTCATCAGTGTCCTCCTAGGACATTATGAAATCCTTCCACCAGTAATTGAAAGCAACTTATTTCTCCTTCTTTGCTTTTTACCATACATGGACTTTAGAGAGCAGTTTCCCTCTAACACATGATTCATAAGAAGGCTTTCCTACCAACCCTTCCCATAAAGTAAGCATTAATTCTTCTGTAAGCTTTTGGCATTTACCTACTTGAATACAAAGGTGATTTGGAAATTCTCACCCTGTTTGCTATATAGTTCTAATGGGCCAACACCCTTCATAAGCAATCCAATGCTCTTCAGAACAGAAGCAGTTTATTTCACCACACTGGAAATATCGTGGTGTCTTTTTAGTGGAAAGTCACATCAAATGGAGCTATTTTCTGGGTAAATGCATGTGTGTGTGTGTGTGTGTGTGCGCTCAGTCAGTCATTTCTGACTCTTTGAGACCCCAGGAACTGTAGCCCGCCAGACTCCTCTGTCCACAGGATTTCCTAGGCAAGAATACTGGAGTGGATTGCCATTTTCTACTCCAGAGGAGTAGGGGAATTTCCCAACTCAGGGATCAAACCTATGTCTCCTGCATTGGCAAGCAAGCTTTACCACTCAGTGACTTCACCACTGAGCCACCTAGGAAACCCCAGACCCATTAAAGCCAGAAACAGGATAAAGCAAAAGTCACTCAGCCATGGCCAACTGTTTGTGACCCCATGGACTAATGCAGTCCGTGGAATTTCCCAAGCCAGAATATGGAGTTCCCTTCTCCAAGGGATCTTCCCAACCCAGGGATTGAACCCAGGTCTCCTGCATTGCAGGCGAATTCTTTATCAGCTACAAGGGAAGCCCAAGAACACTGGAATGGGTAGCCTATCTCTTCTCCAGCTGATTATCCCAGCCCAGAAATCAAACTGGAGTGTCCTGCATTGCAGGCAGATTCTTTGCCAACTGAGCTATCAGGGAAGCCCGCAGTATAAAGAACGTGTGTAAATATTCTTTCATAGACTAATATTAATGGCCTAGATTACATTCTGAGATTCAACTGAATACTTTCTAAAACTACACGTGCCAGAAAAACAATGCTGTACCCAAAAGAATGCTGTATTAGAAAGTACACTGAATCAAAAGAGGGAAGACCTGACCAGTATTTCTAACTCTGCAGCTATGAGCCACTCAATATTCAGTTTTCTTTTTTGTCAATTATTTTCTAATTATAGGCATTGAAATATTTCATTCAAGAGGAAATTCAAACTCTCTAGGAAGCCAAGAAGGACAGAGGGAAAGAGGAACCCTCTTCTTCTTGCATCCTGCTCCATAATGCCAAAGGAACACTCTCAGATCTTATCATCCTCTGACAACCCAACTACAGCCATCATTACAGTTGACCCAAAACAATGAGGGTTTGAATTATCCAAGTCCACTTATATGCAGATATTTTTAAAATATACTCCATTGCTACAGAATCCATGATTGGTTGAATCCACGGATACAGAACCATGCATATAGAGGGCCAACTCTAAGTTATATGCAGATTAACCTTCAAGGTTCACCTGTATTTACAGAACATATCTGTGTTGAAAATTTTAAATAGCCCACTGAAAACTGAAGTGATCTGCATACCACAGACACAAAAGATAAAAAGTAGTAAGGTTACTATAAAGAAAAATCCCAATGTAAGAAATAAAGTTATGCTTGCAACTTCAAGATGCAGAGGTTTTGAGATAACCTTCAGAATTCATCTAGATCTATCATCTTTATAGGTAGACTCTTGCATATTTGCTCTGAAAATGTACATTCTAGACCCAGGCTACATCAGCTAGCGCCTATTACTAAAGTCTCTAATTTCCAGTGGATTTAGCAGAATAGCAATCCATGAAATGGTAGCATAGCCTATATGACAATGATATGACCCAGCAATCCCACTGCTGGGCATACACACCAAGGAAACCAGAATTGAAAGAGACACGTGTACNAACTCTGGGAGCTGGTGATGGACAGGGAGGCCTGGCATGCTGTGATTCATGGGGTCGCAGAGAGTCGGACGCGACTGAACTGAAAGGATGATTGAATATGTAAAAAATTCAGAAGGATTCACAAACTATTTTATTTTTAGAGGTGCTAGATGTGAGAACAATATACAGAAATAATTATATTTCCATATAAACAATAAATAGAGGATAAATTTTAATAATAACCACTTATAATTGCATAAAAATACCTAAGAATAAGTAAAAATGAAGCTATGTAAAACCCTTTAAATTAAAACTACAAAATAATATTGAGAGAAACTAAGAAGACATGAGTAAATGAAATGTTCAAGGTTGTAGATTCGAAAACAATATAGTAAAGGTATTACTCTTTTAATTTATGGAGACTTTGCTGACACATTTAATGCATAGAAGCACAGAGGGTTAGGCAAAATGAGGTGAAATGGAATACTTTCAAAATGAAAGAAGATAAAATTTCAGAAAAAGAACTAAAATCAGAGATAAGCAATTTACCAGTTAAAGAAATCAAAATAATAGTCATAAATATGCTAACCAAACTCAAGAAAAGAATGGATGAACTCAGAGAGAACTTCAACAAAGGGATAACAAATATGAAAAAGAACCAATCAAACTGAAGAATACAATTACTTACAAGAGAAATGCACTAGAGGAACTCAACAACAGACGAGGGGGTGCAGAACAGAGCAGTAATCTCTGTGACAGGGTAGTGGAAATCACTCAACTGAAACAGCAAGAAGAAAACAGAATAAAGAAAAGTGTATACAGTATAAGATACCTCAGGGAAAACATCAAGGAAACTAACATTCTGTTATAGGCATCCCAGATGGAGAAGAGAAAAAGAAAGGGAGAAAAAACCTGTTTGAAGAATGGCTGATGGCTGAAAACCCCCCTACCATTCTGGTGATGGAAACAGACACTCAAGCCCAAATAAGATAAACCCAAAGAGACCCACACCAAGATGCATTATAATTAAAAGGTCAGAAGTTAGAGGGAATATAAAAAGCAGAAACAGAAAGAAACTAATTACATATAAGTTCAGTTCAGTCGCTCAGTAGTGTCCAACTCTTTGCAACCCCATGGACTACAGCACGCCAGGCTTCCCTGTCCATCACCAACTCTTGGAGCTTGCTCAAACTCATGTCCGTTGAGTCAGTGGTGCCATCCAACAATCTCTGTCATCCCTTTCTCCTCCTGCCTTCAATCTTTTCCAGCATCAGGGTCTTTTCAAATGAATCAGTTCTTCGCATCAGCTGGCCAAAGTACTGGAATTTCAGCTTCGGTATCAGTCCTTCCAATGAATATTCTGGACTGACTTCCTTTAGGATGGACTGGTTTGACCTCCTTGCAGTCCAAGGGACTCTCAAGAGTCTTCT
>SJYV01009653.1:398675-417518 GCA_006410875.1 Neotragus pygmaeus | reverse complement strand
ACACAATGGAGTATTACTCAGCCATTAAAAAGAATACATTTGAATCAGTTCTAATGAGGTGGGTGAAACTGGAGCCGATTAAACAGAGTGAAGAAAGCCAGAAAGAAAAATACCAATACAGTATACTAACACATATATATGGAATTTAAAAAGATGGTAATGATAACCCTCTATGTGAGACAGCAAAAGAGAAACAGATGTATAGAGCAGATTTTTAGACTCTGTGGGAGAGGGAGAGGGTGGGATGATTTTGGAGAATGGCATTGAAACATGTATACTATCAGGTAAGAAATGAATCGCCAGTCTATGTTCAATACAGGATACAGAATGCTTGGGGCTGGTCCACGGGGATGATCCAGAGAGATGATATGGGGTGGGAGGTGGGAGGGGGGTTCAGAATTGGGAACTCATGTACACCCATGGCCGATTCATGTCAGTGTATGGCAAAACCAATATAGTGTTGTAAAGCAAAATAAAGTAAAAATAAAAAAAATTTTTAATGCTTTTAGATGGTCTTTTAGATCAGCTAAAAATTATTAGATTTTTTTTTTAATTACAAGGTCACCAATACTTATATCTCTGTTTATCTGTGATTGCCTCAAGCCTTGGTTCTTGCTGACTAAATCTGTCTTAGCAAAGTTATTTAATTTTGCTCCTAGATGTGAGATGGCCATAGGGACTCTACTTCCTGGTTAACATGTCTTAATGAACCACCACATTTTCATATTTTCCCACAGGAAAGGAACATGGTATGACAGAAGCAAGTTAATGCATCATGATCTTCCCCTCTTTCCTGAAGAACTCTGTATCTTCCTTTTATATATCCTCTCATTCAAAATAAGAAAACCACTAAGGATTTTAGCTTTTAAAAAATCATCCCAATACTGATCCCATTCCTCACAAAGATCTAGAACTTATTAAAAACTCTTTAAAATCAACAACAGAAAAGGAAACAAACCTCCAAAAGGTCAAATATTTATCTAATTTACATAGTCACTAAAAATTAGGACCAAGTAATACCAAAAAAGATAGATGCCACTCACCACCACATCTTAAGTGCCATATCATACATACATACACCAAGGACACGCATATTCACTAGGTAGGAAAACAGCTGGTTAAATTCTCAGAGATTTCCTTTGTAAGTTTCCTTAAAAGGAATCTTTTCCCCAAACATCGTAAATCATGGTATTTTAGACTTTCTAGTATCTGCCATATTAGGTCAAAGATTATTGGTATTTTAATAGTAAGTTAAATTTATATTGAGAGTTAATTAAATGAACACTTTTAGCATAACGTGGTGACACATAGGCAAATTCTGTGTATGCAGATGGTATTTCAAAAACATTCCATTGTTACTTTCATGTCACATTTAGACATGAGGCACTGAGTATGTATGTGTTGACTGAGTATTCACAAATTCTCTTAGAGGCAGTCAGTGCATGAGTTGGAGGGAAAACAGCCTGCCAGTCACTTGAAACTGCCAGGTTGTAGGGAACTCTTGCATCTCTCTCCCTCAAATCTTCAGGGAATTCTGAAGCTACATAGGCTGCTCCAGGGTAAAGCTGTCTTGTGGTGGATGAATAAAAGGGCCATCTTTTCTTACATTCTCCTAAATAGGCTATTTTTTAGGCTATTTTGCCAAATAGGTTGCAAAAGTTTCCCTCTGTAAAACCTATTTGGCAAGTATTTTTCTATGACGTAAAGTTAGAATACCAAGAAAATTTTCATGATCACAGTGCAACCTAAAACCCCAGAAGTATTCCAGTAGTTTATACAATCAAACACCCAATCCATTAACCAGAGACTCTTATCAAATACTAATCTTTGTTGATAAAGCCTAAAACTCCTAAACCTGCCTGAAAGAACCCCAGGATTTTGCAACCAACTTGATTTTCTTCCACCTCTGTGGAATAGTTTTAAGTTCTCTGCAAGCAGTCTGTCTGTCCTGTTTCTGCTCTCAGAACTCTAGTCTGGATGGGTTCATTTCCAGGGGGTGGATTATGATCATTTTAAGTCAATATTTACAATGCTTCCACCCTCCTTTGCAACTAGGAGTGACCATATTTCCTGATGAAAAGGGATAGGCTTTGCTGAAAGTTCCTTTCCCCTCTTCTTCCTGCATGGATAGGATACCTGGTATTACGGTAGTGATATTAAAAATCATGGGGGCCTCAAGCAGAAGAGGGAAAACCCAGTAAATGAAGGAAGACAGAATGGAAAGCTGGACTGAGCCTATATTCTTGATAGCATTGCGAGCAATGTAAATATTGTCAGTAACCACCTATCTTCTTGCTTCCTGCTATGTGAGAAAAAATGAAACCCTAGTTATGTAAGCCTCTACTACTTGCAATTTTTGATACTTGCAGCCAAAGCGGCCTGTCTGGCCAATTCTGCTTCATGTAGTTCAGGCCCACTGGATAATTAATCCTTGCCCGAACATCACACACTTTCTCACCATCCTATCTTTTCTCCACTTAGATTTGCATATGGCAAGTACTTAATAAATTTTATAAAATATATAGTGTGATCTGGTTGACAAAATTTGAAGTTTAAATAAATGGTCAATGACTAGATCAATCAATCAAAAAGTATTCGCTAACTATGGGGTCACAAAGAGTCAGACTCGACTGAGTAACTGAACTGAACTGAACTGATGAGACATAAGGTATGGTGCTACAGCTAATTTAAATTTTGAGCTTTCTAATCAGAATCATTCTATACTTTCCCAATGACAATTTCTTGTGCTTTGTTTTACAAACAAACAAAAGCCCTCAGTAAAAGTTTTATATACAGAGTGGTTTTCCAGAGGACAGGAACCAGCTCTCCTGTGTTTTATAGAAAGTCTAGATCACTGCTGGCATTCAATGAATATTAAATTATAATAATACTGCTATGGATATTATTCAGATTCTCTGACATGGTTGCAACTTTATGTTTTTGAAGTGCATGAGATCCTATAATAAAAATGTTTTATGGATGTCAACATATGTTACATACAGTTTATCAGTCAGCTTAGCCAGGTCATATTAGCAATGTATTGGGCTCAAATAATGATGTTTTTCAATGTCTACATTGGTGTGACTTCAGCTGCAGAGTGTCAGTTTCCTAACTTATCATAATAAATTACTTCTCAAAAACATTATCAAGCTGCAATGATTCTCAATTCTAGGGGAGAAAAATTATTCTTTCCTACAAGAAGTCCAAAATGGGGCAAAAAAGATTTTTCAAATAAAAAAGAAAGCTTAGAACTTTCTTGGTGGCGTAGTGGATACGAATCTGCCTGCTAATGCAGGGGACACAGGTTGCATCCCTGGTCCGGGAAGATTTCACATGCTTTGGCGCTGCCCAGCCCATGTGCCACGTCTATTGAGCCCGTGCTCTAGAGCCCACACACCCCAACTACTGATGTCTGCGTGCTCTTGGACCCCGAGCCACAACCAATGAACCCCTGTGGACAACTACTGAAGCTCCGACACTCTCAAGCCAGCAAGCCTTCACTACTGAAGCTCACGCACCTAGAACCTGTGCTCCGCAGCAAGAGAAGCCACCACAATGAGAAGCACATCCACTGCAACTAGAGAAAGCCCAAGCAGAGCAGCAAAGACCCAGCACAGCCAAAAAATAAAGTAAATATTTTTTAAATAAGCTTAAGTCCTAACTCTACTTAAAAGCATTCCTGGGAAATTTTATTTTAGTCATTTTTGAAACTATTACACTTATAAGGAGCATATAATTATTAAAGAAAAAATTCAAACTCATTCATATAACTTTCACTTTAAATAGTATAGTAAAAAGCCCTGAGATAGTCACACAGCATTTGTCGTATCTCAAAACTTTCTAGGAAGTCTTCTGGCTTTATGGAATTTTGCTCAAAGTTGCCTTAGCTTATCATCCTAAGGAATCATTGGAGCACAGTGATTTCCCATTGTCTTTTTACTTGTTTGTACATCCATTCTATTTCTGTGACTATACCAAACACTTTCTCTTTGCCTGCTTAACTCTGTTTTCATCAGCAGCCGTTTAGCTGAGAACAAGTGAACACCCTTGGAAAACTCTTTTAAAAAGTGTGGGGACATTCTTTAGGATAAAATAATCTTCCTTTAAAAGCACTTTTATTTTACTTTTGCAAGTTTACCCTCAGAGAAATGAAATCCCAGGTTTTGGTATACACAAAAACCTATATACTAATGTTTCTTTTTTTTTAATTTATTTATTTTTTTAATTTTACAATACTCTATTGGCTTTGCCATACATCGACATGAATCCACCACACAGAACTGGCAACAACCCAGATGACCTTCAACAGGTAAATGGTTGTGCAAGCTGCAATACATTCATATCATGAAATACTACTCAAAAAAAAAAAAAAAAGCAATATTGATATACACAACAAACCCTAAATCAATCTCCAGGAAATTATGTTGAGTGAAAAAAACTAATCACTTTAGGCTTAGGTTACAAGCTGTATGATTCCATTCATACAACAATCTTGTAAGGATGAAGTTATAGAAATGGAGAACAGATTAGTGGTTTAGGATGGGAAAAAAGCAGAGGGGAAGTGGGTGTGGCTATAAAAGAGCAACTGGAAGAATCCTTGTGGTGATAGAAACCTTCTGGTATTTAACTCCATTAACAACAATAGCCAGGTTATGATATTGTACTATAGCTTTGCAAGATTTCCCTTTGGGGAAAATTGGTTAAAGGAATCTCTTTATATTATGTCTTATAACTGCAAATGAACCTAGAATTATCTCAAAATGAAAATTTAATTTTTGCCCAGAATCTGTTTCATCTCCTTATGGAGTCTATCCCATCTCCTTATAACAAGGCCTCATGTTTTTTGGAACTACCTGTCCCTACTTTCAGCCCATGAGGTTCAGATGGTCTCATTTATGGGTAGACATGAGACTCAGACCTGATCAGCCTACTCCATCTCTTGAATCCTAGTGACATATTCCAGAATGGTCACGATTCCAGTTGGTACAATGGTACTCAACTGAATTGTGCAGGAAGAAAAACTCCTTTTACTAAGGTTGCTTAGTTTTGTAAGATTAAATTCTTAAATAAACAGGGCCTACCACATTGAGCCAATCAGGGCCTGGAGTCAGTGCAGAGGAACAAAGTTTGTGGTCCTAAACTCAACCATGCCTGAAGGTAGTTCACTCTCTGGACTTTTCAGTTATGTGACCCAACTGCTTCCCATTTTTGCTTAACATTTTTTTTCCTTAATTTTAAAAGACCTTCACCTTTGGTAAAGACTAGAATCACATTCAGTATATAATACAAGCATTTATATAACAATGTAATAAAATTTGAAATAGTTACACCATAACAAAAACATTTTACTATTCCACTAACTAGTGAGAATTCTGTTTGTTTTTTTTTAACTTCTACCTCTTAAGTTTAACATCAGTTCTCCTCCTCTTCTGATCTTCATCTCCCACTAATTTTATTGCACAGCCAAAACATTTCTTGGGTAGGCTGTATCTTTTTAACTTTCCCCATTTTTTCTGTTGGGGGTTATATTCTTATTACTTTGCAAGATATTTTTGTAGGTTAGGGCTTCCCTTGTGGCTCAGCTGGTAAAGAATCTGCCTGCAATGTGGGAGANAGAGAGAGAGAAGAGAAGTAAGAGTAAGGAGTAGCAGCAAATTGAAATGAGAAAAATAATAGTTGTCAAAACAATAAAGTTACAGAGTCAGGAAGTAGGAACACTAAAAGGATGATTTACAAAAGAGGTGGAATAATTCACAAAAAAATTGCTTGGAACAAAACAATAAAGGGTACTGTAGCAAAGAGTTCCTCTTTCCTAGAAGAATTTTTAATACACAGATTATTTTCTTATGTTGAATATCATTTTAACACAAAAGTAAGAAATGCTTTCCTTTCAGGAATCCTGGCTAAGGAAGCTGAAGAAAAGGTCATCTATCAAGAAGACAACAGGATTTGTCCATCTTGGCAGCATGTTAGAATCATCTGGAAAGCTTTAAAAATTGTTTAATTTTTTTCATTTTGCTTTTTTATAGCTTTTATTTTACTTTGCAATCAGAATTTTTTTTAAAAAAAGAGGAATTCTTTCTTTTCAAGTTTAAGGCTATAAGAGTCACTACCAGACCTGTAGAAAATTCTCTCTCTAGTTTTATGGAATTTTTCTGGAGTGTCTGAACTTTCAAACAGCTTCCTTCCATTGCAACTTGCTTATAATTTTCATTTTGAATTTTTTATGGAGTCACAGTGAAATGCTTCTTCAGTATTTCTATACTGAATCAACACTGATTCCCTATTCAAATGATGTCGTCATTGAGAAAGACACACTAATTTCAAGATTTATACAGCTAAACAATGTCTCAAGTTCAAGTTTCCCCCACTATCAACAGATTGTGGAAAATAAAAATACTAATTAAAATACAGAAATGAAACTGCTGGTTTCTGGGAAAGAGTATGACTCTCAGAGAAAAATAAGATGCTTTGCATGAAAATATTCTCACTAAAAATACAATTTTTCAGGAAATTATACCTTTGTTGCTATGTGGCTAATGATATTTAAATTTAAGCAGTTTAGGAAGAAACACTTAATATGAATTCTAGATCAAGGTTTCATGCTTGCAAGTCTAAGATGCAAATAAAACTGTTTTTAGAATATTTCTACTTTTAAGAGGAATCAAAACAATGAAGCATTATATTCTCTTATATCAAACATACATTTTTTTAAAATTTCTTTTTATACTCTTGAAACATTCCCTTCACATGTGAAACCAAAGGAATTTCTGATTAACTGATACTAAACGTTAACCTAGAGGTTAAAAATAAGTACATTTCAACACTGTAGTATAGCGAAAAGGGGAACTGTTATAGAATTGGGGTATAAAAATAGCCCAAAATTTCAGCCTAATGAATAAATGTGAAACACATTATTGTTTTCTGAATCACTAAGTTTTGCCACCCAAAACTGTCCACCATTCACTTTATACTACATAACTTGGGAGCTTGTGTAACCCCAACGATCTTTCAGAAGAGGCTGGGTCTGATTAGTCGATGCCATGTCTTTTACCCACAAAGGACAAGCTCCCTTGTCTCACAGAAACGCTATCATGATGCATCTCTCAGCTTTAGTTCATGTTTCTCTATTTGACCTAGTTACTCCTTTACTTCCCTGTATCTGTCCTTCCTTTAAGTATCACGTCTTCCATAAGACCTTTCCAACCATCAAGCTCACTTTTCTCAATCTTAGTAGAATCACAAAACCACAGAAGATGAGAAAGGAAAGTGGCAAAGAGGTTCCACTAGTGTGTTAGGAAATATTGCTTCTCTTTAATGTTCACAGTGGCAATCAGATGTAATGACATCATGTTGTCTGACAGCTAGCACCTTGTGAAGACGGAAAAAGGAATTCATATTTATCGTGATGACCAGGTACAAGTCCTCCCTACATGTCTTATTTAATTCACACAACTGTCCACTTGAAGGATATCTTTACATTATACTTTACTGAGCATTTGTTTCCACACCAGGAGGATGCCTTGACCAGCTACAGGAAAGAAAGGGTCAATACACTCTAAATTATCATCATTGTAAAGTCTCAAAATTCAACTGCTCACTGTAAAATCATACCAGGTAGCAAACTGGTTATATATTATGATATGTATGTAAAATATGAAATGCATATTATGACATAAGCATGTCTTAACAGCAAGATACTTAGAATTAGCCTTTCAGTCATCTCATCAAGATTTTATGTCAAAATCCAATTTTAAAATACCTGCTTCAAAACCCACACCAAAGTAATATCCATCCTACTCCATAGCAGTACCTTTCAAAAATCTGAAAGAATTAACAGAAAAAGAACAGTTAATGGACATGTGAACCATTCAACGCCCTGAAAAATGTAAATCATATCCCTGAATATTACACACTAGAAAACAGTATAAGTAGTCCTTGGAGCTTCTAACATTAAATTTAGGTTTCACTGTTTGGTCCTCTACTTTTTTTTTGGTCGGGGGGAGGCATTGTGTCTTCTCCCTGGCCCACCACACCCACTAAGAGTTGGCTGCAGTTCAGAACCCATGGCTCGTTTGTTTTCGGTTGTTTTTCTCTCCCTCTCACATCTGAGTCTTTGCATTTGTCAAACAATGCTCTATCTAGAGCACTCATCACCCACATTTTATACTAGGCTAAAACCTAGTTCCGTCTAAGTCAGTTTAAACACTCATCCTCCAGGAAACCTCCATCCCCAACCCTTTTTGGTGTCAGTGAAGATCTGACAGATGTACATGCAGATAACACAGAAAAAGCCCATCTGCTTTATCAGTCTCTTTATCTCATTCTCCCATTACAGCAAGCTCCATGAGGGCAGGAGAGTGAACACCAATAAAATGAACAGTGACCAAAGTGAAACTTGAAGAAAAGAAACACATGGCATCAAAAACTCAGATCGGTTATAAAATTAAACTTCCTTTCACAAAATACACTCAGCAGGAAATGAGTCATGAGAAAGATGTTAGCTGGTTTATAGTCAAATGACGGATTTATACACCCAACAACCAACAAGGCTTTGAAGATGTAGGGTGTATATGAAAAACTCCATAAAAATATTATCTTACTTCCTAAGCAAATTCCCAAAGGAAAAAAAAAAATGAGAGGAAAAGCAGAGACAGCTTTGATTATATAAATATCAGAAATACATCAGAAATAGACTTTTGGAAAAATGGTGGTATGATAGTAGATATCCAAAGTCCTCCCTAAAAACTCAGCCAAATCACAAAGGAAAAACAAGAACAGGGGAGAATCTGCATTAGAGTTCACACTGATCAAATTCCAGTGGTAGATAGTGAATCTATTCTATTCTAGTGAACTTAAGCATAAAGCTTTGCATGATTTTAAATGGCTATCAGAATCATTAGAAAACTTAACAAAGAATAAAATATCAAGTTAACTTTTCCAAAATGACTGAGAAACACAATCCAGGATCAAGCAATGAAAAAAATGACAGCCCTGTAATCGGGTACCTGCCTGCAAAACTCAGAAGCTGTCACCTGATAATCAGGAAGTCACAACAAAAATAGATATCCTAAAATGGCATTTGCTGTCAGAAGCTAGCAGAATAGCCTATACCTCACTCCTCTCTTCCAAATCCCATATAAATGTACCCAAATTAGTAAACCTAAATCTTGTTTAGAGTCCTAGCTAAGAGTGTCTGGAAAATATACTGTTTTTCAACCTCTTCAACAAGTCATGGCAAAAGCACTAGGGATTTTTTACTGGCTACAGTGAAGATGGGATTAGTTTGAAGGACTCATCAGGAATATAGCCATGATTCCCCTTCCCCAGGAGCAGTAATGAGACCCAGGAAAGTAGTAAGGAAATCCTAGGGAAAACAGGAGTACCTTTAAATCAGAGGAGACAGGGCTAGAGACGAGGTTGGGGTTCTATCACCAGCACATACCAGTGCAATGCTACCTCACTGGGAGAGGAATCCTGGCCTTTCAGAATGCAGAATAAGAGCATTCTGTATTTCTACTGACAAAGTAGGGCTGGCCCTAGTAGTAGTCTATGCCTGTAGTAAAAGAAACTTGATCCTAGGACAGTGGTTTCAAACAACCAAACAGGAGCGATCAGGTTCTTCTGTGGATGTACTTTTCTTCCTTCCCAACCCCCTCACACTGATAAATGACTGATAATTTAACCTAATTCATTCAGTTGGACACCTTAAGTTCTAAAAGGAAATACCCATGTAAATACTACTTAGAAAGCAAAATATACTAATAAATGTCAGATCCCATTTATATCACCCACAGAGAAATTAAAGAACATTAATCAGACAAGAGAAAGGGACAGAATGTATAAGACCACAGATGAAAAATTACATTGAGGAGGAAAAAAGAAAACAAACAAAAGAGTGGCACTTTAACCAGCACCAGAAGGAGCAAAGATAAGATTCAGAAAAGAGATGGCAGAGAATCAGAATTAGACTAAAAAGTAACAATAAGTAGATAAAATATGAAAACCAGATATCTAATAGATGAATAATGGATATTCATCTAGTTTGATATCTTTGTGATTGGTTTACAACACAATACAGAATGTAAAAAGCTATGAGAAGAACATTTTCCTAACCTGAGAAAAAATTCAAGCAGATAAAAGGGCTCATGATAAAAATTAAGAAAAATAGCCAAACCTTTTGTTACATCATGGTAAAATATTGGAGGTGGGGGAAGGTGGGAGGAGAAGAAAAGGAAAAATCAGGCCAGGGCTGAGCTCTTTAATGACAGGAAATAATGGGGCAATTATTTCCCTGAAATTTCCATACCAATTGTAAACCAAGAATTCTGTGATGAAATGAATTCACAATTGAAGGCAAAAACATTCTCAGATATTTCCTCAAATTTTTGCACTCCATTCTTGCAACCTTTCTGGGGCAGGGGGAGAGGGGAACCACCAAACAAGTACTCAACTATTTCAGTCAACCAACCAAAACAGCAAGATATAGATTTCAAAAATAGGTAAGCCATGTCATAAAAGACTGTCAGGTGGCGGTTACAGAACACCATCCCGAATTAGCTCTAAAAAAACAACGTAGTTTTGGTAGCCTCATACAGTAAGTACAGGTGTATGCAATCAGTCTTTTATAGTGGACTGGTCCAACCATTTCCTTAAAGACCAAGGTATTTTCCACCCATCCACTTATCTTAAGCAGGCTAGCTTTCATCCTCTTGAAATCAGAGCTAGACAGACATCATTCCTCACACAGCCATGAGAGGATGAGAGGGTGGAAAGAGTTTTCTATATACACATTTCTTTTTAATCAAAATTTCCCAGGAGTTTCCCAATGATATCTCCTTATAGCTAATTGGCCAAAACTAGGACACATGTCTCTCTCTAATTGCAGGGGAAGCTAGGAAAGTTACTCATCCCTTTCAGGCTCTGTCATAGATGGTCTCTGAGTTAGAAAGAGGGGAAGTGAATGACTGTCAACCAAGTGTGGTGTCAACCTGCATGTATACGTAATATTAGTTATTGTAAAGTTTTATAAAACATTTGTATGTTATATCTGGAAAGATACAGGTATTTTATTTATCCAGACAAAACTCAGTATACCAACAAAAATCAAAAGGGCTTGACAGGATAGGAAGGAGAGTATAAAGATCGTGGTAAGTACTCAACTCTTATGGGTAAAATAGTCCTTCCCTCCCTCCTGAGTCTCTTTCTTGTATTGACAGCGTGACTTATACACACTAAAATGTATTATCCTTGCTCTTAAAAATGGTCAAGAGATAGGAACAGTTATCTAGGGTTATCTAGACAATATAGCAAGCACCACTCTATGAGTTCAGCATTTCCTCACCTCCCCGCTCCCACTCCTTCCTCAAGCTACACCAAAACTAAATTATTGCTTCTTAAAGAAATTCAGATGTTGAGCTTACCCATCTGGTCCATTCTCATCTACTGAAACCCCCTTCTCTGGTACTTACTTCCCAGTGTGAAAACTGGTAGATGATATTAGAGACTCTTAAATCCATGTTCCTAACCCAACTGTCTAGGTCCTGCATCTTATCCCACCCTTCTGCCCCCCTTCCCACAATGGTCTCATTTCTATTGTGGAATATTAGTTCTCTCATCTAAATTTCATTCAAGATAAGGTGTCAACAGGGAGCTGAGCTTGGGGCTCGGTGACAATCTAGAGGGGTGGGATAGGGGCTCAAAAAGGAGGGAATATATGTACAGTTACAGTTCATTCATCTTGCTGTACCGCAGAAACCACAACATTGTAAAGCAATTATTCTCCAATTAAAAATACATTTTAAAAGCCAATAGAGTATTGTAAAGTAAAATTTAAAAAATAAATTAAAAAAATACATTTTAAAAAGGATAAGGTGTTAACAAAGGAAAAGAGGAGGAGTAAAGATAAAAGTCACGGAGATTAAAAATTTTATTCTTTCTAAGTTTTTGCCCAATGTTAGATATTACACCCTTTTTGTTTTTTCCTTTTTTTTTTTTTTGAGGGAAGAGGACTTCATAATTTTATTCAATTCTCTTTGCTCCCAACAGATTTTGTACCATGACTCATCATCCCCTGAAAACCAATACACTCAGGCCTAATGCCCATAACTATCTCAGTAAAGTTTCATTCTTCACTGAAACCAGAACAATTAAAATAGCAGCACTTTCTCCAACAAGGAAACAAAAATAATCCCATAAATAATTCCACCTCCAGGGTTTCCACAAGTCAACATAATCCACAGCTATGGTCACCTGAGCTTTCAAGAGTGTGGAAGGCAGTATAGTGAGGGAAAGATGAGGGAAAATTGGGCACTCAATGAACTCGATCTGCCAATCCTGCAAAATTTTGGAGTACCCCCAAGCAGAAGCCTTCTAGGAAATGGACTATTTCACAGCTGGCTCCTGTTAAACAGGGTAAGTTCCTGGAGAAAACACCATTCCCCTCCTCCACCTCATTAACACAGGAGAAACATCTGTGTCCATCAGGCGCCTGACCCAAGGTTTATCCCTCTCTTTCCACCACAGGAAAATTCACAGCGAGACCATCCCAAGGGCAGCCCAGGCATTCAGCCACACCCCGTCTAGCATGGTCAGCAACTACTTGACTTCCCCATTTTTCCTGGGTACTGTTGCCTCCTGCTTCTGGAGGTTTCTCACCCTTGTGTGGAACAGCTCTCCCTTCTACAAGATGGAACAATACTACAAGAAAGGAACCAACAGCTCAGAACTCAAAGCATTCCAGCACACTTCTTCCAAGCCTTTACATCTGGTCTCCATGGAAACGCCCCCTCCATCCTTACCATCAGTTGGCTGCATCCGTTTTCCTTGGGGTGATCTGCTTCCCATCTGACCACTGCTTCAGGCTGTTGAGAATGTCAGTCTCTGGGTGGGAAGAGAGAAGGAGAGTGCGTAAGGGCCATGGAAAGCAAGGATCTTTCTCCCGGGGACACTGCCCTCCACCTCTGAAGATCAGCTGCCCTGGGGAGTCCACTTTGCTTCCTGGCATCTTACTGTACCTGCTCTGAGGGCTGCCTCGGCTCCTGCTCCTTCCTCCCCAGCTCCTAGCCATACTGCACCTTCCGACAGATTAAAAGCTATTGGAAGGTTATGGAGAGGACATGCTATGCTGTGGCTCATTCCATGGGGAGTCTGCCCGCAATGAGGGAGACCAGGGTTTAATTCCTAGGTTGGAAAGATCCCCTGAAGAAAGGCATGGCAACCGACTTCAGTATTCTGGTCGGAGAATTCCATGGACAGAGGAGCCTGGTGGGCTAGGGTCCATGCGGTCTCGTAGAGTCGGACACGACTGAGTGACTAATGAAAAAATAAATGGAGAGGACATGAACAACACCCTTAAGCTAGACCCGGCCAATTGGAAACTCCTGCTCCTTGAAAGGAGAAGGCAATGGCACCCCACTCCAGTACTCTTGCCTGGAGAATCCCATGGACAGATGAGCCTGGTAGGCTGCAGTCCATGGGGTTACTAAGAGTCGGACACGACTGAGCGACTTAGCAGCAGCTCCTTGAAATATACGTTCTGCCCACAGGGTTCCCATAGTCAGAGCCATTTCAAAGATGCAGCCTTGAGAGGTATTATGTTATTGAGCCCTTGTGGGTGGTATGCAGAGTTGAACCCAGCTGAGGACACTATAAACTCTTAAGATTATGGTGCACAAGTGCAGCAATCTACTTGTCTCGCAGTCTCTGAGACAAGCCTGGTAAATTCCTTGCTTATTAGGACTGCTGCCTAGGAAGTGGAGGTGGCGGCCTCTTTCTTCCCTCCCTCCATGCCCTCCGTGTAGGGAGGCCAGGTTGCAAACTAGCAGCAACCGCTGTGGTTGCTCTACCGCAGAGGTCCATGCACCAGGAAAGGCACACACAGGACCCCAGGAGCCACCAGCCAGGAAAAATAAGTCAGACCCTACATGAGTGGAGAAAGAACCGCCCCTTCCCCACACAGAGTAAAGGACAAGTCAGAGAGGCTTGCCATCCTCCCCTCATCCCTGAAACAAGGCGTGGCCCCTACCTCCTATGCATTTCCCAGGTCTCACAGCCCCTCATCCTATTCCTTGAGCTTCCATTTCAGGAACCTTCTCACGTATCTGAACTCAGGCCTGGAGCAGGATAGGAAAGAAATGAGGCTCTTCTAAGACAGTGGTTCTCAGACATTAGCAGAAACCAGCATCATCTGCGGGCTTGTTAAGCCTGCCAGCAGAGCCCATGCTCCAGAGTTTCAGATAAAGGAGGTGTGGGTGAGGCCCCAGAATTTGCATTTCTAAGCAGCTCCCAGGTGATGCTGGTGTGCTGGTGCAGGGACCACTCTGCTCCAAGCTTACCCTGGTTTCTTTTGCCTTCCCCTCTTCCTCCTTCCAGACTCTAGGCAGCCTTCACTGGCACGAAGTGACTGTGGGCACTTGAACTCCTCTCTGTGCCCATTTCATCTTGTTAGACAAGATGTTCTTCCCTCCGTCCTCTCTTCATTATGTATTCACTTAATCTTTCATCATTCCTGTTGGAGTCAGGCAACTAAATAGCTTTGGAAGACTCCAGATGATTCCAATGTCTAAGGTTTCAGAACGAGTAGGTAGATGGTGACTATTCCCCAAACCACAGGTGAAGAAAACCCCTGCCACCATCTCCCCTGAGGTACCCTCCATAATATGGAACATCAGGGACTGGGGAAAATTATACCTCTCCAGTCCTCTCTCACCTGGGACATATCCTGTTGACTTCAAAGGTAGTCCAAACCTCTGAAATGTTTCTGTTGCCCTTGTTCTGCACTGAGATCCCAGGGTTTCAAAGATCCTGGGTTAGTTCCCCCCTCCAGAACAACCCCCCTCTATCAAGTGGAGGCAATTCATGAAGGAAGGTTTATCCCTCTGCTGACTCATGCCCATCTTACACCCATGAGAGATGAGGATGGAGGACGTGGCTACTACGGTCAGTAAGTCTCACAGAGACCCACACTGCCCTCTCCACCCTGATGCATCCGCTACACTTCAGACAAAGGAGCAGAGCTCGCCACTCCCTGGATCCAAGGCAAACACCCCATTGGACTAAACTAGACCTAGCTCAGTACCAGCAATGGTTGATCAGGCAACTGTAGGTGTCAGGAAGTGGGAAAGAAAATAGAGAAATGCCAAGTAGAAACAGTGCAAACACCATGTGGGCCAGGACAGTCAGAAGCTAAGTAACGAGGAAGCCCCCCAGCCACTACTTGGACTCACAGGCCCCTCCTCATGACGTTTCATGATGCCTTCTGAAACTAGGAAGGTGTTGGGAGAAGCAGGATTTCCTCCAGCTTTCTGCAAACCAACAGAGGTAGAAAGTGCTGGAACCTACCCAGGCATTGCTTCCTAAACTTTAATTACATCCTGCTCTTTTCCTCTACTGATACTTGTTAAGCCAGAAAATACTTCAGAAACCAAAAAGTTAGATTTTCTTTTTCAACTAAAATGGGAAATGAATCAGTCAAACGCAGTAAGTGGCAAAGCCAGAAATGAATCCAAGTGTTTTAATTCCAAGTTAATTTTTTCCACTGTACCATATTTCCTCACTCACTAACTCATTTCCACATCTCTAATCTATTCATCTCCCAGCCAGCCCTAGCCAACCCAAAGAATGGATTCTTATCCAGTTTAGCCAGCCTCCAAAGTCTAATTTCCCAGAACAACTCTGAGACCCACATGCTTTCTCATTGGACAGCCTTGGGTTTTCAAAGAGAGAAAAAGAAAGAAACAGGAATTGTGAAGAAATTATATAAAAGAGAAGTCACAGTAGTGGCTGATTCATGCCATCCTTCCTGTGAATTCCAAGGGTCTTCAGTGTGGTGACTAGGGCTCCCAGGACGAGCCTAGTTACTCCCTAGTTCTCAGTATTAGCTCCACATTACACATCCTTGGGGAGATTTTTAAATTCCCTGTGCCCATACCAATTAAATCAGGATCTCTGAGTAGGAAACTCAGATGGTAGGATTGTAAAAGTTTCCCAGGTGATTCAATGTATAGAGTCACTGCTCTAACAAGCCATATGTTAGTTCCTCTCCCAGACCCTAAGGCTGGTCAACTGGGGGATAAGCTTTCTGGGTGGGAATAAGCTGAGTATTAGAGAGGGTAGTTCTTTGGTGAAAATGTAAAAATTAAAGTTAACCAGCCACTCAGTAAACAATAAAGTCATGCTTTCATTTTCAAATAAAGCCTCTCACTTTGCCATACAGCTGAAACTAACACAATATTGTAAAACAACAATGCTCCAATTAAAAATAATTTTTAAAAATAAAATAAATGAGTTCAGAGAGGCAGCATGGTAAAATAAAAGAGAGCAGGAACTTGAAATCTGAATCAAACCTGATGTGTCACTACCTAGCCCTATCTTTGTCCTTAAGGAAAGTTTTTTAACCTCCCTTAGCCTCAGCTTATTGTTGCTGTTGTTTAGTCACTAAGTCATGTCCAACTCTTTTGTGACCCCATGGACTGTAGGCCCACCTGTCCCCTCTGTCCATGGGATTTCCCAGGCAAGAATACAGGAGCAGGTTGCTGTAAGGGATCTTCTTGACCCAGGGATCAAACCCACGTCACCTGCACTGGCGGGCAGATTCTTTACCACCGAGCCACCAGGAAAGCCCCTAGCCTCAGCTTACTCACCTGTAAAATAGAAATAATAATATTTACTTCATGGTGTTATTTTAGAGATTAATGTTTTGTGTGTGAGTACCTAGTATGGTGAGTGAAAAGACTGGGCATTCAATAAATAATTGTGGCAACAAGAAGAATAACCATAGCAGTGGTACTCACAGCAGCAGTTGTTATTGGATCATGTTGATCAAACTTAAAACTCTCATTTTATTTTATTTAGTTTTTAGGTTTTTATTTTGTGAAAGTTTGACATAGGCATGGAACTGAAGCTTGCAGTTATAAATAAAATTTCTTCAGAAAAGACCTTTAAAAAATATGCATGTATGTATGTATTTGGCTGATGTTGGTTCTTAGTGGTGAGATCTTTCCTTCTAGTGCTTGGACTTCAGAACTCGCAGGCTCAGTAGTTGCCACACAGGGGCTTGGTTGCCCCGCAGTATGTGGTAACTTAACTTCCCCTACCAGGAATCGAACCCGTGAACCCTGCATTGGAAGGCAGATTCTTAATGACTAAACCACCAGGAAAATTCCAAGAAAGCCCTTTTAATTTCTAGTTTTAAGGTACTAAAATGATCTGAGAAGGATTAAGATAACATCTTTCAGTCCCTAAATCAATGAGACCAGTTTAACCAAATGGCCTCTGATTTTTAAAGCAATGAGCAGAAAAAAGGAGATCAATTCTATAATAAATGCAGTGTACAGAAGTGGAGAAAGGAGTATAAAATGAAAAACATGAAATCAAGAGAAATATCTTGCCAAATCTTTAGCATGGTGTTTAGTAAAGAAAATAATGACCAAATGCAACTTGCAAAAAGTGTATGAAAACTTCCTCCTATGGGTACTGACTATATGAGACAATCATCAACAAATACATAGATTACTTTCTAGCTCAAAGAAAAGTATTAAATAGCTATGTGGCCTTAGGAATATTTCTTAATCTCTCTGAGCACCATGGTTTATTTTATTTTATTTTATTGGAATATAGTTGGTTTACAATGTACTATTTTCAGGTGTATAGCAAAGAGATTAAGTTTTATATGTATATATGTGTGTATATATATATATATATATATATATTTAAGATTCTTTTCTCATATAGGTTATCACAGAACACTGAGTGGAGTTCCCTATACTGTACAGAAGGTCCTTGCTGGTTACCTATCTTATATACAGTGGTGTATGTATGTTCAGCCCCAGCTCCTGATTTAATCCTCCCTACTCCCACTTTTCTCTCTGAGCATCACTTTTCTCATCGTAAAAGTGGCATAATAATAATAATAATGAGAGTATATTGTTATGTGTACGGAATTAATAGCCAGTGGTACATGGAAAGCACTTACTGTAGTGCCTTTCACTTTGCTGTTGTTGTCTATTATTTTTATCTCTGCTCCTAGGATTAAAATGATTTAGTACAGGAATTCAAAGATTTATCAGAGAATAGTTACCGGGCTAATTCTCAGTACTTGATCCTATTACAAGATTGGAGTGAAATTTTGGGTGTATTACAGGCTTCCAGGGTCCTTACTTATCTTTAGTTTTTCCAGTAGGAATTCTAAACTTAAAATATTTACTGGTAATTCTGGGTTTTAACCAAGCAGGTTAGTTATGTTATGCTAGTTATGAGGTTAAAACATCTGCCTATGATGCGGGAGACCTGGGTTCGATCCCTGGGTCGGGAAGATCCCCTGGAGAAGGAAATGGCAACCCACTCCAGTACTCTTGCCTGGAGAATCCCACGGACAGAGAAGCCTGGTGGGCTACAGTCCACGGGGTTGCAGAGTCGGACACGACTGAGTGACTTCACTTCAGTTATGATTGTTATGATTGTTCTTTTCTACAAAATCTTGATCAGAAAGTTGTGTTACGAAGAGTTTTCAGTTTCCAACAATGGGAGATCCTTTCTAATTAGTTACCAAACTCTCTTTGTCTTATGTTTGAACAACATTTGGGGAGTGTATAAGGAGTTGAGAGAAGAAGCACACAGAACAATTGGATCTCCAGGCTCTTTATTATCTGAACCACCAGGGAAGCCCCTAGGGAAGAATTTGCAAAGGGCGTGGTAAACCTTTCTACTTTACTCATTTAGTCATTGAATATTTCTTAAGAATTTAAGAGTGACCAAGTATTATATCAGCCATGAAACTAAAAGATGCTTACTCCTTGGAAGAAAAGTTATGACCAACCTAGATAGCATATTCAAAAGCAGAGA
>SJYV01009653.1:365888-388516 GCA_006410875.1 Neotragus pygmaeus | reverse complement strand
CATGGGGTCGCTGGGAGTTGGACACGACAGAGCAACTTCACTTTCACTTTTCACTTTCATGCATTGGAGAAGGAAATGGCAACCCACTCCAGTGTTCTTGCCTGGAGAATCCCAGGGACGGGGGAGCCTGGTGGGCTGCCTTCTATGGGGTCACACAGAGTTGGACACAACTGAAGCAACTTAGCAGCAGCAGCAGTAGCAGGTCCGATTTGTTTATTTTTGTTTCTACCTCCATTACTCCAAGAAAAGGATCCAAAAAATATTGCTACGATTTATGTCAAAGAGTGTCCTGCCTGTGTTTTCCTCTAGGAATTTTATAATATCCAGTCTTACATTTAAATCTTTAATCCATTTTGAGTTAATGTTTATGTATGGTATTAGAAAATATTCCATTTTCATTCTTTACATGTAGCTTTCCAGTTTTCCAGGCACCACTTACTGAAGAGACTGTCTTTTCTCTATTGTATAGTCCCGCCTCCTTTGTAAAGGCTTCCCTGGTGGCTCAGAGGGTAAAGCGTCTGCCTACAATGCAGGAGACCTTGGTTCGATCCCTGGGTTGGGAAGATCCCTTGAAGAAGGAAATGGCAACCCACTCCAGTACTCTTGCCTGAAAAATCCCATGGACGGAGAAGCCTGGTAGGCTACAGTCCATGGGGTTGCAAAGAGTCGGACATGACTGAGTAGTGGATTAATTGATAATTGGTACATGAGTTTACATCTGAGCTTTCTATCCTATTCCATTGATCTATATTTCTGCTTTTGTCCCAGCACCATATTGTTTTGATAACTCTAGCTTTGCAGTATAATCTGNCTGGTAGGCTACAGTCCATGGGGTTGCAAAGAGTCGGACATGACTGAGTAGTGGATTAATTGATAATTGGTACATGAGTTTACATCTGAGCTTTCTATCCTATTCCATTGATCTATATTTCTGCTTTTGTCCCAGCACCATATTGTTTTGATAACTCTAGCTTTGCAGTATAATCTGAAGTCAGGGACCCTGATTCCTCCAACTCTGTTTTTCTTTTTCAATATTGCTTTGGCTATTTTGACTCTTTTGTGTTTCTACACAANATTGGAAAAGACTCTGATGCTGGGAGGGATTGGGGGCAGGAGGAGAAGGGGATGACAGAGGATGAGATGGCTGGATGGCATCACTGACTTGATGAACGTGAGTCTGAGTGAACTCCGGGAGATGGTGATGGACAGGGAGGCCTGGCGTGCTGCAATTCATGGGGTCGCCAAGAGTCGGACAGGACTGAGCGACTGAACTGAACTGAACTGAAAGTCATGGGTAATAAAAAGCTAAGTGATGAGTAAGTATTTTCCAGGTTTTTGCTACTACTGTCCAAGAACACAGGTAACCTAGCCAGCTGACAAAATTTTCAAGTGTTCTTGGAAGATCTATCCTTGTAATGAAGATGAGTACCAAAGCTGCGGGACAATTTATAAGCATCGTTTTTTTTAAAAAAGAATGCAATTGATTTTATTTTTTATTTTCTTTTGGCTACACCAGCACAGCATGTGGTATCTTATAATAGCTCCGTGACCAGGGATCAAACCCATACCCCCTGCATTGGAAACATGGAGTGTTAACCACTGGACCACCAAGAAGTCCCTAAAAAGCCTCATTTAACTTTTTTAGTCCTGACTCAAGCAAATTTCTGATTTGAATTTAGCCCTTCTGACCAGAAAAACTCCTCAGCTGATCAGCTGTTTTAAGTTTTCCTACCAGTCGGGTAGGAATATTTTTCACTGAAAATTTATGAGCTACCATTTTAGATTTTAAATAAGTCCATTGGATGCACTCAAAATGTAGTATGTTATAAACCTGTAGGTTTTTCACATAAATCCCTCCCCTTTCCACCTGTTCCTTTACTCCCCATTGGTATAAATAGTGGAGAAGAATGGAGCTATCACCTCAGCTAAATGCTGGGAATTTCTCTGAAAATTCTTGCTCTTCTTGGTTCTTGCTTTAAGATTAGTCATTGCAGCCCATCACCTCTTCCATGTGCATCACCATGGATACTGTCTTAGCCCCTCATCAATACTCCCCAACTCTGTCAAGTTCCATCACTTCTTTTGAATCAATTATTGCCTTAAACAGTACTGTGTTAACCCTGACTGACATGGCTAAAGTGACTAAGACAAAACGAAGGGAATTTATTGGCTCAAATAACTAAAGATGGGGGGGGGGCTTCCTAGGTGGAGCAGTGGTAAAGAATCTGCCTGCCAATACAGGAGCCACAAGAGATACAGGTTCGATCCTTGAGTCAGGAAGATCCCCTGGAGAAGGAAATAGCAACCCATCNTCAAATAACTAAAGATGGGGGGGGGGCTTCCTAGGTGGAGCAGTGGTAAAGAATCTGCCTGCCAATACAGGAGCCACAAGAGATACAGGTTCGATCCTTGAGTCAGGAAGATCCCCTGGAGAAGGAAATAGCAACCCATCCCAATGTTCTTGCCTGGAGAATTCCATGGACAGAGGAGCCTGGCGGGCTACAGTCCATGGGGTTGCAAAGAGCCAGACATGACATTAGTGAGTAAAAAACAACAGCTAAGAATGGCAAGAATGGCTCTGGCCTCAGTTGCAGCTGGGTCTATAGACTCGAGCCTCTTATTGAGTTTATTTTTCTGTCCCTCATCTCTGGTTTTGTTGATATATTGGGTCAGTTCTCACCTTTTTGAAGACAGCCCTTCTCTACCCAGTGAGGGTGGTGGACGTGGAATTGCATGGGCAGGTTCTTCCAGGAGCTGCTGCCGGCTGTAGGGGATGCAGTGAGCGAACAGCTTTCAGCTGCCAGCTCCTTTCAGATCTGCCTCAGCTGGGAAGAGCCATCTCACTGTAGATCACACCTTTTCTGTAGTGGCATGCATCTGGGGACAAAGTAAGGCTGGCCAATGGGTTCTTCTTACTCCAGAGCTCCCTGCCAGTTGGGCCAGTGTGTGTGTGTGTGTGTGTGTGTGTGTGCACTCAGTTGTGTCTGATTCTTTGCGACCCCATGGACTGAAGCCCACCAGGCTCCTCTGTCCATGAGATTTCCCAGACAAGAATACTGGAGTAGGTTGCCAGTTGGGCCAGGGCTTTGTCAAACCTGCAACACAATTCCACTTCTCCCTCTGCTCAGCAACGGATTTTTTTCATTCCCTCTACAGGGTCGACCCTTAATAAACCCCTGTACCCCAAACTCCACCTCTGTGTTCCTCCACAGTGGGGTTTGTGGCCTAAGTGACTGGGATTTCCAGAATCCCAGCTCCATGGTGCCAGGATCAGGGCTCAGCCTGCCCCCTCTAGCTGATTAGAACAATCCTAAGGATGGATTCTGATTGGGCCTACTTGGTTCACATTTCATTCCCTAGGGAAATCACCAGGTCCATAGAGTCAGGGGCTGTGAACCCCACCAAGATCACACAGAGTGAGGAAGGGTCATCTAAAGGAAGGAAAAGTTGAGTTTTGTTATCTTTCATAGATTCAACTGAGGGCCCCTTCTAAAATACAGGTCTAAGTCTGTTTTTCTCTTGTTTAAACACCTCCAGCTTTCCCCACTGCCTATAGCAGAATAATGGTGAAAAACATTCACAATAGCACAAAACTTTCTAAAGAACATAGATGCAGCAAAGGGCCCCCCTCATTTTTGTGAGGCAGATTATTTAGGAATGCTTTCTGCCTCAGACGGGGTTGCATTTAGCATAAGAAGATATCTAGAGGAATGCAGTTGCTGCCTTCAGTTCAGCTGCTCCGATGTGTCAGGGCCAGCCGGTATCTTGGCAGTCCTATGGCTTTTCATTTGTGGTTACAACTCTGCTGCCAAGGCTTTAGCCATCATGACCTCACTTAAGGCAAGACAAAGAAGGAAGGAAGGAGACATACCACAGCTTTCCGCAAGCCAGCCCCCCAACACACACACACACACACACACACACACACACACAAACCCACCAGTTTCTACTAACAGTTTATGGGCCAGAAATGAGTCACATAAAAACTCCTAGCTGCAGGCGAGATGACTGAGAAAGCAAGGCTCTGCAGAAGTCATCAGGGGAGAAGTGATTGAAAGCTAGGTAAAATGTACCGTGAGAACAGGGGAGGTTTGCGGACAGATAGTGAAAATGTGGAATTGTAGATTCCAGAGAGTCAGGGTACCACAGCAGGAGACCGGAATGAGAGAGGGCATGGTGAACAGTTAGAAAGCTTGAACTTAAGATTGTGGAGTTAGCTAAAGTCATTCATAATGACAAGGTTTAAGATAGGGACCCAGGAGTCAGGGGCTAAGTGGGAGAGCGAACAGAGTGCAGGAAACAAACCAGGAGACATCTCTGACTTAACAGGTCTTACAGGCCATGCAAGTACTTGCCATGGAGCAGTCACTGGAAAAATGAATAATCAACTGACTTATCAGTTGATATTTACCTGCAATCTTCATGTCTCTCCAGAGATGGAGGCCCTCTTGTCAAACAGTGTTCTCCTCGCCAATGTCCTGCAAGTACAAACGTCACCATGCTCAGGGTCAAATCATAATCCCTCACTTACGTTCACTTATGTTCTCAGGTTAGCTTAATTATATCCATTTATCTTAGCCAAAAATCTGAGAGTTGTCCTGACTCCTCCTGTTTCTCACAGTCTACTTCTTACCAGTTACAAGGTTCAGCAATGCTAACTTAGAATTGGGCTTTCCTAATGGCTCAGTGGTAAAGAATCCGCCTGCCAATGCAGGAGACATGGATAGGAACCCTGGATCAGGAAGATTTCCCGGAGTAGGAAACGGCAACCCACTCCAGTACTCTTGCCTGGGAAATCCCATGAACAGAGGAGCCTGGCAGGCTACAGTTCTTGGGTCACAAAAGAGTCAAACAGGACTTAGCAACTAAAACAACAACAATTGAGAATTGTCTTTTTGTTTCTTCTCTTCCTCCAACACTTTAGTCAGATGTGTATCAGTTCTTAAGCAGGCTTTCATAGTAGTCTTCAAAATTATCTCTATATAGAAATATTTTTCTTTTTAAAATTAAAAGTTTCTCAAATCTCAAAAATAATATGTTAACCTCAATCTGTGAATCTAGGGGAAGTTGTACAAAGTACCATTTCTTCTTCATACCATCTGGGTAAACTGGTACCCATCTTTCTCATATTTCATATGGTTGACAACATACATAACTAGTCACTTAACAAAGATTATTCTTACTGCTGTTTTACAAAATGAGATGGGTCCATATTCTCTGCATACTAATTTAGAGGTTCCTTAGGCCAATATCAAAAACACTGATGGATCTCAGTAATTTACGGATTATGTTTCAATTAATTTGGAACTCTTGCTTATCAGAGTAGTTATCACTTGTTAAAATCATGTACTTAATTGCCTGTTAGATTCTTAGCATTTGAAGGACAGAGGCATGACAACCTTGTTCACTGATACGCTCCTACTACCTGGAGCAAGATTTAGCATCAAAAGCATTTTGAATGAATGCCCAGACAAACAGCAAGAGCAAATAATGCGTCACTAAAACAAGAGCTGATATTTATTGAGAATGTACTATGAGCCAGTGGTATGAGGAAAGGTTATGTGCTTATATGCATTACCTCTTTCACTACTCAAAACCTAGGAAGTCAGTTCTATTACTAGTTCACTCTATCACTGAGGGAATTGAACCATAGAGAAATTGTCACTGGCCCGGATGTCATGACTACTAGGCAAAAGATCCCATGTTCTTCGTACTGTACTCTCCTGTTCTCAGTCGTGTTCAACTCTTTGCCACCCATGGACTCTCTTTTGCCAGGTTCCTCTGTCCATGGCCTTTTCCAGGCAAGAACATTGAAGTAGGTTGCCATTTCCCTCTCCACCATGCTCTTAGTAACTGTGAAATTAATAAGTGAATTACCTTTTAAAAGTTTTAAGCATACATCAAAATTTTCCTAAAATACACATTTGTCACTCTCTTGCATTGTGGCTCAAAAGGGCATTTTAACTGATCAAAAAGGAAGTCATTCCTGCAGCCTCTCTGCTCTCAACTGTGGTCAGTAGGGAGTAACCTTACTGATCAATGCTTCATGGGTTAGGACTTCAGTTTATATGAAATATTTCTTTTTTAAGATGAGATTTTAAATGGGAATTTTTTAATCTGGTTAACAGCTGAAGTAACTAGTGTTAATATATTTGCTGCAGTAAACCCTATTTTCATCTACTGTACATATTTTCATTCTAATCTGTGTATTGCTGCTGCTGCTGCTGCTGCTGCTGCTGCTGCTAAGTCGCTTCAGTCATGTCTGACTCTTTGTGACCCCGTAGACGGCAGCCCACCAACCTCCGGCCATCCCCCAGATTCTTCAGACAAGAACACTGGAGTGGGTTGCCATTTCCTTCTCCAACACGTGAAAGTGAAGTCACTCAGTCATGTCCGACTCTTCGAGACCCCATGGACTGCAGCCTACCAGACTCCTCCATCCATGGGATTTTCCAGGCAAGAGTACTGGAGTGGGTTGCCATTGCCTTCTCCGAATCTGTGTATTATGCATGGTTTATTCATTAAATGGGCTTCTTCAGTGGCTCAGCTGGTAAAGAAACCACTTAACCGATATAAGAGACATAAGAAAAGTGGATTCAATCACTGGGTCAGGAAGATCCCCTGGAGAAGGAAAATGGCAACCCACTCCAGTACTCTTACCTGGAAAATTCCATGGACAGAGGTGCTGGGGAAGCTACATGTCCATGGGGGTCACAAAGAGTCAGATGCAACTGAGCACGCACACATGCGTGCATTCTGTTAAGCATATTTGCTTTAAGGTTGAAGCAGCAATGACAGGGTATCCAAAATATTCCTAAATATTATACAAATGCAAGCCCCTCTTTCACTTCCAATATGAATTTGCATGAAGAATGTTTTGTTTTCTTGGCTGTTTGGAGCAAAGGCAGAGTTTCGGATCTCCTGGCAGTATTTATTAACACTAAGTGGTCCCTGATGCTGAACTAGAGACATTTCTCTCTGCCAGTTTGTATAGAAAAAAATGAGATGGAAAATGAGGCATTTGGTCAGAGGATTAAGAATTTTGAAAACAGGGATTAAATGGAAATTGAATTGTGTCCCCATGTGATGTGTAAGATAAATCCCCTGTGCAAAAGCAGGAGACACTGTTTCTGTGCTTTGAAAGTTCTGCTTGCAAAATTTTGCAGGGTTGACCCTTGATTGGTATCTGAAATGTTGGATTTCAGGGAAGCAGGGAGAACCATTCCCAAAATTTAGAAGAGAGGCCCATTGTGCCTAAAAGTGTGCAGACAATACAGTTTTTCCTGAACACCTGCTTTCCTTCTGGGAGTTTGGAATTTGGGTGCTAGGCAGAGTACCTATGTGGCCAGCCTCCAATAAAAACCCTGGGCACTGTGTTCTTAACAAGCTTCCTTGGTTAGCAACAATTAGCAATGAGTCGTCACAACTCATTGTCAGGGGAATTAAGGGCATCTTGCACTACTCCACTGGGAGAAGATCTTTCAAAATTTATGCCTGACTTTGCTCAAACTCCATTCTATGTGCCTTTTCCCTTTGCTGATTGGGCTTTGTAGGCTTTTACTGTAATGTATCATAGCTGTGAGTAGGAGTATATACTGAATCTTGTGAGTTCTCCTAGCAAATTACCAAACCTGAGGGTGGTCGTGGAGATGTTCTACATAGCATCTTATGCACATGACTCAAACCCTTCAGTTAATCACATGCCTATCAGATTTTTACTGTGTACCCAATGGGCTTCCCAGTGGCTCAGTGGTAAAGAATCCACCTGCCAATTAATGCAGGAGATGTGGCTTCGATCCCTGGATTGGGAAGATCTCCTAGAGAAAGAAATGGCAACCCACTCCAGTATTCTTGCCTCATAAATCACATAGACAGAGCTGCCTAGTGGGTTATAGTCCATGGGGTGGCAAAAGAGCAACTTTTGCACTACTCAGCAACTAAAAACAACCACCCAAGTAGCTTTAAAACATTGGGAACATAAGAATGCGTAAGGTGTATCCCCTGTTAAGAGGACTTGGTCCAGGGGTGCGGTTCTCACCCAAGGTTGATTTTGTCTCCCAGGGGACATTTAGCAAAACTGGAGACATTTTTGATTGTCACCACTGGGGAAGTGCTATTGGCATCAAGTGGGTAGAAGCCAGTGAAGTTGCTGAACAGCCTATAGAATAAATGGAACAGCTCTCCCCACCCCCAATAAAGACTTATGCAGGCCAAAATGTCAACATGCCAAGGCTGAGAATCCCTGACCTAGTGGGAGAAACAGACATGTAAACAGATAATTGAAATGGAATGTGAAAGCTATATGTTGGCTTCTTGCCTTGCAGGAGTCTTGTCTTCTGCCCTAGTTTAGCCACTCACTCCCACAACTAGGGCACCCACTTGCCACCTTTTCACTTACCCCCTCACAACCTCATATTTCTCATGATGAGTTTAAATTCCTCAGACAATTTCTATAATTATTCCCTCTCCTACCCACCCTACTCCCATATATCTATCTCCCTGTGCAGGCCTCACTTGGCCAACCATAACACTACTAAATCCAAGTCTGCACACCTACCCCAGACCCACAACACAGATGGGTTTGATGGTTTCACTTCAAATTCATGATCACTAACCATCAAGTGAGGCTGAAAGTTGCCAAAGTGGTCCATCTAGTCAAAGCTATGATTTTTCCAGCAGTCATGTAGACAGTTGGACTGTAAAGAAAGCTGAATGCTGAAGAATTAACGCTTTTGAACTGTGATGTTAGAGAAGACTTCTGAGAGTCCCCTTGGACTGCAAGGAGATCCCACCAGTCAGTCCTGAAGATTCATTGGAAGGACTGATGCTGAAGCTGAAACTCCAATATTTTGGCCACCTGATGCAAAGAACTGACTCTTTGGAAAAGACCCTGATGTTGGGAAAGACTGAAGGCAGAAGGAGAAGGGGATGACAGATGGTTGGGTGGCATCACTGACTCGATGGACATGAGTTTGACTAAGCTCCGGGAGTTGGTGATGAACAGGGAGGCCTGGCATGCTGCAGTCCATGGGGTTGCAAAGAGTCAGACACAACCAAGCGACTGAACTGAACTGAACTACCCTTCACTCAGTGATTTCATACCTTGTCTTCTCTCCTCACATTTCCTGTACCTCCTACTCCTTTGTTACATTCAAGATACTTGGGCTGTCTCCAGTGTGACACTGGAGAAAATAAAAACAGTCTGTACTTCCTCAAGTGCTCACAGTCACAGCTACCTATGTACAGACACCTGGCCCCAAGTCCTCTGTCTTCCTGCTGTTATGAAGGATGAACTCCATTTGTCATCCAGTTCCAATCCGCTCACCTGCTCAAGGACATCAGTCTACCAGCTCCTTCCATTTTCTCCTGCCTCATCATTTTCTCCTCTCTATTGCAGGTTTCCTGCCAACAGAAAAATATGCTATTAGCTTCCCTATCTTAGAAACCTTCCTCTCCTGATCCCAGCTTTTTCTCTATCACTGCCCCATTTCTCGCCTTCCCTTCATAGAAAAAATTCTCAGAATAGTTGTACGTATTTGCTGCTTTGAATTTGCCTCCTTCTCAATTCAGGTTTCTACCAGCATTACTCTTCCCAATCTGCTCTTGTCATCCATGCACCATCCTGCGATGGCAAGTCATCATCTCCTAAGTCAGAGGCAGTAGGGGAACCAGAGCTCTCCCTGAACTCCAGGGCTGTGCTGAGGTCCCAGCTTCTCTGTGAACCCGATTCCAATATTCCTATTTCTTTCACCAACATCAGTCCCTCCAAGCTCTCTGACTCACCTCCTCATGCTAATTGCTTTGTTCTCTGAGTGGCTCTAAACTCAATTTCAATGAAAAATAATTCACTTGGCCAACTCATAGTTTCAAGCCAAGCTTCATCATAAACAATCTACCAGGCTATGGATGGGCTTCCCTGGTGGCTCAGAGGTTAAAGCGTATGCCTCCGATGCGGGAGACCGGGTTCGATCCCTGGGTCAGGAAGATCCTCTGGAGAAGGAAATGGTAACCCACTCCAGTATTCTTGCCTAAAGAATCCCATGGACAGAGAAGCCTGATAGGCTACAGTCTGTCGGGTCGCAAAGAGTCGGACATGACTGAGCAACTTCACTTCAGGCTATAGATTGGCTAATTAGATTCAGGAATACATTGGTCACATATACACAAAAATAGCCCATGATTGCTTCTCTGAGTTGACAGCTGACAGAGAGGGAGTGTTCACAGGAACACCAGGCATTAAAGACAATGTATTGTAGCCAGTGTAAATTTCTAATCATTTCTTCCTAATAGCATGGATCACACACTGCCTTAAAATATAGTAATCCTTGCACATTACATGTAGCATTCTCTGGATTTAAATGCTTACATTCAAGGACAATGCCTAATTACCTCCATATTTTTCAAGCATTAGACTGTGTTCTCAGCTTGATAAAGCCACATTAGGGTGGTATAAAAGGAATATTTACACTTAGGATTTGGGACCTGGAGTATATTTTCTCAATTCTCACCATGCTTCATTCTGTCTTTATGACTGTCTCTTCTGTTGCTAATTCTTTCTAGCTGTATGCTAGACCATAAACTCTGAGTGGGAAGTACAGCGGTGTCATATTTACTGCTCTATCTCGAGAAACTTGCTCCTCAGCCTAGCCCATAATAGGTGACTGGGAAATGCTAACTGAAGAAGTAGTAACTGAGAATTGGTCCTAGATCAGTCCCTCTGGCTCCAGTTTTATTTCTCCCTGGATAGCCCCTTGTCCCATGTGCTCAGTTGCTCAGTCGTGTCCAGCTCTTTGTGACCCCACAGACTGTAGCCCACCAGGCTCCTCTGTCCATGGGGATGCTCCAGGCAAGTATCCTGAAGAGGGTTGCCTTTCCCTTCTCCAGGGGATCTTCCCAACCCTGGGATTGAACCCAGGTCTCCAGCATTGTAGGCAGTTCTTTACCAGCTGAGCTACCAGGGAAGCCTCTTCTGCAATATCTTTGCTTACTCATTTTACTCTTGCCCACCCTCATTCAACAGCTTCTCATCGAGCCCATGATAGGAATCCTGGCAAGGTACGGTACACCAGAAAAAAAGGTGGATATGCAATGCATTGGTAGCAAACAAATCATCTTCCTGGAAATGTAACCTACCACCTTACTGGCCAGTGCTATTGACATGGCTCTCAACTTTTCCTTGGCATTTCATCACCGTATACAATAGGAAAAAATTAAGATCATTCAATAATATAAATGTTACTATCAATAAAGATAAGAGCTACATTAGAGCCAGTTTACATATCTTTCATAGAACTGGGAAATTTTAATATGCTTCTCCATTCAGGTACTTATTATTCAGGGAGGGATTTAGGGTTTATATGATCTCAATTATTTTTTTTCTTTTACCTCTTACTACCCATATTTTGGACATTTCACAGATCATTAGCATGCCTAATAGAGGAGGAAAAATATAAATAGAAAAGCAACTAAAATTAAAATGCATTGACTGGGTTGTACAACCATAACTCTGATATTAAAAAAGAGAGAGAGAGAGAGAGATGGGTAGGTAAAAACTGGCAGAAGGGTGGGAGACTAAAATCAGCAATTAAAAATGAAGTGTGAGAACTGACTATGGAATTTCTTTATGAAGAATAGCCTTATTTTCCATTAGAATACACCCTGGGAAACCATCTATAGAGTTCTCTATATGGTAGGTCAATTTTTCTGGCAAAGGAGGATCATATAATCTCAGTGTGAGACATTTCACATGTGAGAGAAAATCTGGACTGGGGGGAAATGTGATGGAAATGAGCTAGAAGAGTGAATTACACACATGTTTGAGTTGAATCTGCTCCTGGCAAGCTGTAAATTCTGAGACAGTCATTTATAAGAGAGTCCATAATTGCTAGAGGAATTTCTGTGTTAATCATCAGGAGACAGATTCAATAAAATAAAAAATCAGCACCAGCTTATGTCAGGTTCTCTCTCCTTTCCCTAGTCAGTTATTGGCTATTCTCTGTTGATGACTGAGGAATGACAGCACCTTAATTAGCTATTTTTCCTTGAAGAAAATCACATTGCTTTGATTTAAGCACACCCAGACAAGCTATCCAGGAAGTCAGTGGCTACAGATCTACAAGTCTGTAGATTTCAGAGGATCCTAAAGCCAGTTCCTGTGGTTCATATAAAATGGCAATATAAGACAGAATTGTAGCCCTTATCTGAGAAGATTAAATTCTGTTTTAATGCAAAATAAAATTTTTGGCCCCACAATTACTATATTAGACTGAACCCTCATGTCAAAAATTCAATAAAATTAATTGTATATATATGAAGCATAAACTTGCCTGAATCATACCTATATGAAGAATGATAAATATCATTCAAGTAGAAAGAATAGTCATAAATTCTAATACAAATCAGCTGTTAAGCATGTTAATTTTCTCTTCTTCCTAGTTCAGTGAACTATTTGTATATTCTTATTTTTTGTGAATTAAAATAAAATTTTATTTATAAAATNATGATAAATATCATTCAAGTAGAAAGAATAGTCATAAATTCTAATACAAATCAGCTGTTAAGCATGTTAATTTTCTCTTCTTCCTAGTTCGATGAAATATTTATATATTCTTATTTTTTGTGAATTAAAATAAAATTTTATTTATAAAATGAACTGGCTTTCTTGGGGTAAGAGGAGTAAGTTATTGAATAGTCCCTCAAAGGGCAGAATAGGCCACTATGAGTCATAATTATTTGAGATGACTTTTTAAATAATTATACAGCAAAAGTAAGGAAGCCAAAGATTGGCATTTTTTTCTTTTTTCTTGTTTGTTAGCCATTATAACTGAATTACCTGGGTTGCTATTGCTAAGTCACTTCAGGCGTGTCCGACTCTGTGCAACCCCAGAGACGGCAGTCCACCAGGCTGCCCCATCCCTGGGATTCTCCAAGCAAGAACACTGGAGTGGGTTGCCATTTCCTTCTCCAATGCATGAAAGTGAAAGGTGAAAGTAAAGTCACTCAGTCGTGTCCAACTCTTAGTGACCCCACGGACTGCAGCCTACCAGGCTCCTCCATCCATAGGATTTTCCAGGCAAGAGTACTGGAGTGGGGTGCCATTGCCTTCGTTAGCTATCAGCTTTTCAATCATTTTATTGGTCTTCCTTTCTTATAATAAAACCATCTATTTCCTTGAGTTCTAATTTTGAATCTCTGTATTTCTCTCCAACTTAGTTTAGTTCTGTTTTTACCCATTGATATGAGTAAGGTCATCATAATAAGCACTGTGAGGAAATAACCAAGTTAATTTAAACAAACAGCTTTTCCCTACTGAAAGAGTTTTACATTCTATTAGGAATAAATCATGGCTACTTAACTAGAAAACAAGATAGAAATACTCAGAGACGAGTAGTAGAAAGGGCTAAGAGAATTTAGAAAACAGAAATAATGGATCCAGGATAGACAAATTAAGGTAGGCATCACAGAGAAAATTCTGTGACGGGCCTTTATCTGTATCTGTGTTGGACCTTTAAGGGAAAATATTGTTTATATATGCTGGGACACAAAATCAAGCAGACATAACTCTATGAGATGACTAAATTTCGTAACTGAGAGGTTTGTATTTCTCCTCTCTCTCGTTTGGGGAAGCAAGGTGTGGGTCATGCAATGGTGAGCTTGATATCCAGCAATCCCCGTATGGCAATGGTACAAGCAGGAATGGACTCCTAGAACTGTTTCTCTCCAATGAGTGACACAAAGCACACATCTTCATCTTGACTCAGATGGGAGCACACTGATGTGCCAGTAAATAAAGGGTTTACACAGCATGACCTCTTTTCTGAAAAGAGACTACATCTTGGGTTTCATTCATGATTGAAAAAATGAGAATTTATTCTTTTCTTTCCTTTTTTAAATCATAGAATTATCTTTTAATTTTTAAACTTTGCCTTCTGAGTGACATGTAATAGTTGCTAAAGACTGTTAGGAAAATAAGGAAGAAATAATGGCCACAAAAGGTAGGAGAGGTATTTTTTAAAATTTTAAGGTGGTTAATAGTGTCTAGCAACTTGATTACCTATAGCTTGGGTTCCCCTGGTGGCTCAGACAGTAAAGAATCTGCCTGCAATTGGCAAGACTCAGGTCCAATCCCTGGGCGAGAAGATCCCCTGGAGAAAGGAATGGCAACCCGCTCCAGTATTCTTACTGGGAAATCCCATGGACAGAGGAGCCTGGTGGGCTATAGTCCATGAGGTCACAAAGAGTCTGACAATTTCTTTCACTTTGAGTTCCCACTATTCACCAGTAAGATGGCAGTGATGTAGATGAGAATACTTCTGTCATTCTTTCCAATGATGATCTGAAACCCAGAAGCCCTAAAGAAAAAAATTGACACATAACACTATAATATAAAGAGACACTACAAAGGTAAAAGACAGTATAAACTAGAAAATATTTTCAATGTATATGGTAAAGGATGAATACTATTTTATATAGAAAGTTCTGACAAATCAATTTCTTTTAAAATAACTACCCACCATTAAGTATAAGAAACTATTCCCAACCTCACTGATAATTCAATTTAAACAAGAAATAAATTTTACTTATAAGATAGGCCAAGATTTAAACGAAAACTAATATCCAGTCTTGTTGAAATTAGCATAATCATACACTTTCATGGAAGTATAAATTGCTACAACATTTCAACAAGCTATTTAGCATATTCCTCAAAATTAACGTACACAATCGCTTTGACTCGGAAATTCTATGAATTTATCCTACAGAAATATAGGAACATAAGAAACATACAAGCGTGATCACTTTAACAGTGGTTGTCATAGCAAAAAAAAAAAAAAGAAAAGAAACAACCTAAAAATTTGTCCATAGGAGCTGATTAAATAAATCATCACAAATTTTTACAACAAGCATGTATCTATTTTGTAATCTCAAGAAAAAAATTTAAAGTATGGTTGGGTGGTAAAAAAAAATTGTTTAAAATGTTCACTTTAAAAATTAACTTTTTAAATCATAAATCACAAAATATCAAGTAAAAGCTGAAAACATCACTCAGCCCCAACCCCATTCCCATTCCCCAAGTTGGCACTATTAACAATTCGGTATGTATCCTTTTGAGGAATGTGTCCCTGTATATTTTAAAGCCATGACCAGCTCTTCTTTTATTAAACCAAGATGCAGTTAAATATTAGTTTTTAAATCTCATAATAATATACAAAGTAAACAGCACCAAAATGTTACTTCCCAAGTCTACAGTTCCCCAAAAAACTGAAATCCCCATAGCCATTGTGCGGCTCTGCCTTCTACAGAGGAGTTTAATTTCTACACTTCCCTTGCAACATATTAAATGTCACAGACAACAGAGGCAATGAAACTTCTCTGAGCCTTAACCATTTTCTCCCAAACTTCCTGATTTTCACCTCACGTAATATAAATGATTTGTTTCCTATTTTGGACCAATGTTTCACAATTTCCATCACCTTTCTTCCAGCAGCTCTTTTTCTTTCTCCACAGACTTCCCCTTTCTCTTTAAAATCCAAACGGTTATTTAAATTGTTTTAATTCAACAAACATTTAAGCAATGTTAGAACAGTCGCTCTAAAGTGTTTAGGTGCCTGGCTGGCCCACAATTTCCATTTAAGCCAGACTGGAATTACTTCAATTGATTATTTTTTTCTGAGTTGATTTGATTTGTCTTCACTCCCTGCCTTGGGAGACTCTTCTTCCACCTTCCTCCTCCTTTCCCTTCACTGCTTCCTCTTCCCCTGTCACTCCCTTCCTCTCCTTTTTTTCTCCCTTTCTACCATTCCTGCCCCTCCTATCACACCCACTCTACATTCTCTTTCCTTAATGTTTCAGCTACAATGCGTGTTAAAACAGAACTTAAGGATTGCTCCTGGAACTAAAACATGATGTAAACCATGGTTTCTCCTATAGGCTTTAGCAAGAGAAGATCATGAACACAATTGTTCCTCATCATCCGGCGACAGCCTAGCCCAGAACAAGGGAACATAGTAACTAGAGGGGAAAAATAATCTTTCATTTGCAGAACTTAAGCTTGTGTGTCTTGCCTTCTGCATACAGGAACCTCTTCACTTTGATCATTATCTTCTATTAAATTTTTTGAGACATCCTGTTGCTTTCAGTTATACCATTACTGTCTCATTATTTATAACTCCTTGTCCCTATGCACATTTTACCTCTCTAGTTATTTGCATCTGATTGTTACCCTCAGCTCACTTCTGCTTTCACCCATGCCTTTGGGAATGCAATAGCAACATACACAGTCAACATGCTGACCCTTCAATTTGTTGAAAGACACTGCAAAGTTCTAACATTCCTCCTAATGAGGTAATGTTTTTTTTTTAATTGNTTTTTTTTTTTTTTTAAATATAATCAATAAATTGAAAAAATCACCCTAATCCTAATTTCTTTGCCAGTCTAATGCTTGAATTCTTATCTATCCTGAGTATTTTGGGTTATGCCTTTCAAATCTTTGATTTACAGGAAGATCCTATCAATAGGTGAGAATTAGAGAAATCTTATAAATATATATGAGCAAAAATGATGTGGGGGGTGAAAAGTTACCACAGCATATTTCTTATTAAAATATCTGACAGACAGCTTATTATTTATTTTCTTGGCAAACTGCAAAGGCTCCAGAAAAGGATGAGAAAGTCCTCTTTCCCAGCGTCATTTGTCTAAAATACTAATTATCAGAATACCCAGAAAACTCCTATGCTTGCCAAAGCTTAAATTTTTTTTTTTTGTAATCAGAAAAAAATCTCATAACGTGTAAATCTGAATGCAAATTGCCTCCTGTTTCTCCTGTTTAATTACATTATGGGTGTAAATTACCCCCAATGCCAAACATTTCTGCCCTGGATTCCAGACCTCTGTGTGGCAATTACATCTTCCAGTGCTTCTTGAAATTTTGCAGTAGCAACACATGTATAATAGCAATAATTAAGAAAACCGCTTGCAATGTGCTGCTTAATTTGAAATCAGTTTCCTGATTCTATATTTGAAATGTAATATTCAACTTTGTCAAGCTTTCATCAACACCTAAATCTAAATGGTTCTTCTGTTCGAAACCTCAGGCAACAGAAGTGATGAAGTTGTCATATGCAACTTTCCCAGACTAAGGCTCTGGGAATCAGTGACACTGATGTGTCAGATGGCCTGGCCTTCCTTGGGTTTAGTTTGTTCCTCTGTCAAATGGGGGATACTGTCTGACCTACCTAAGGAGACTACTTTTTCAAAGGTTAAATGAGGTCTCCCATTAGTTAGATGAAAAGGCTAAGCTGAGTGACAAGAGATCCAAGAGGAGAGTGACTAAAATGGCAAAGAAGGTGGTTCCTCTTTTCTGTACTGATCCTGGAAGGTAGGTAGCCTGTTCTTCACACAGTCACTTTGTTGGGGAGTGAGGTGGTTCTAGGTTCCTTGCAAACTGTTTCTTTGCTACATCCTCAAGTCCTTGTCTGCAAGGTCTGAATTGATTTTCAGCAAATCCATCTACATCACAGGAAGAGGAAAAATTGAGAGGATCTTTTCAAGTCCAGGCCTAGAAGAGACACAAAGCCTTCTGCTTATGAGTGCATTTATATGCCACAAAGTCACACAGATCAGGAAACTGTTGGAGGCTTCCCTGATGGTCCAGTGGTTAAGAATCTACCTTGCAATGCAGGGGAACAGGGTTCATTCTCTAGTTGGGGAACTAAGATCCCACATACCACAGAGCAACGAAGCCTGTGTGCTGCAACTAAGACCCATTGCATCCAAATAAATTAATATTAAAAAAACGTTAAAAATGCAGAAGCTGCCAGGGTTGCTGGCAAGTGCAGTCTAGGGATGCCCATGCTATGTCTCTATTACTATTGAAGAAAGAGATTTGGTGGATAAATAACACTCTGTGCTACAGTTAGAACTGTTTGTGTGCTCTGAAGGTGAAAGTAAACTATGCCGTTTGCACTTCTATGAGCTAGCTCAGTACACACCTTGTTTTATTATCTTAATAGCTCTGCAAGGTAGATATTAATAACATTACACCACATAAGAAAACAGAGCTTCATAGATGTTTCACAATTTAGCTAAGCTCAAAGGGCTCATACTGGCAGATCTGGGGTTGGAATTACATCTGTCTGTTGCCAAAGCAAGGTGTTCTCCACCACATCAGAGTTCCAAAAGAGATTTTAGGTCTTCCTTGGTGGTTCAGTGACTAAGACTCTGAGCTCCCAATGCTGGGGACGCAGGTTTAAACCCTGGTCAGGGAACTAGATCCACATGCCAGAACTAAAGAGCTCACATATTGCCACAAAGACTCAGTGCAGTCAATAAATAAAATAAATATTTAAAAATAAAAGGAATATCATATTTTTTTAAAAAGTGAGATTTTACTGAATTAGATGGTGTTCAGAGGGTACTATGCTTAGAATTCCCCTGTGATGATATTCTGTTCTTCCTGAATGTTTGATCCATGACTCAGCTTCTGTTTGTGTCTGTGTCAAGTGGCTTCAGTTGTGTCCACCTCTTTGCAATTCTTAGGAGTGTAGCTCACCTGCTTCTCTGTCCGTAGGATTCTTCAGGCAAGAATACTGGAATGGGTTCCATTTCCTGCACCAAGGGATCTTCCTAACCCAGGGATCGAACCTGTATCTCTTATGTCTCCAGCACTGGCAGGCAGGTTCTTTACCACTAGTACCACCTGGGCTCAGATGGTAAGGACTCAGCTCCTATCCAAAATCTAGTTGCTAGAACACAACTCAGTCTCTACCTCATCGTGAAGACTTCATTACTTCCTCTCTTCTCTCCTTTAAGTTCTTCCAGCACTACAGTTGGTGTGGCAGGATTTAGTGATTGTCCTGGTTCCTGTTGTTTCACATTAAAGAAAGTGAAAGTGAAAGTCGCTCAGTCACGTCCGACTCTTTGCGACCTCGTGGACTATACAGTCCATGGAATTCTCCAGGCTGAATATTGGAGTGGGTAGCCTTTTCCTTCTCCAGGAATCTTCCCAATCCAGGGATTGAACCCAGGTATCCTGCATTACAGGTGGATTCTTTACCAGCTGAGCCACAAGGGAAGTTTAAGTTTTACATTAAACTGGTGGATAAATCTTGTTCCTGCAGGGAAACTTTCAGTTTCTAAAGTCAAAGATTACCTACAAAAATTTTTTTTAAAGTTTTTTTTTTTTTNGCGTGCCTGACCCCTGCGCAAACACAGGCACTCCTTTCCCTACTCCTTTGGTCTTCACACATACCTCCATTAGAGTTTCTGTGTATGTCGTTATATATTTACACATACTCTTTTGAAATTTTGGTTTAGTATGTCCAGCTCCTCATTATATTGTACTTTTCTGCCATGGAAAAACCGTATCCTTTTTCTCTATGACCTCAGCATCTAGAGTACACACCTGGCATTTAGAAGGTGTCTATATCAGTGACATTCCTTGCTTGTAGGTCATTAAGACCAACTATGGCTAAGTTAGAAAATAAATATATTAATAAAAATATCGGATGAATTAGAGGATCGAGGAGAGGGTTAGATAGAGAAACAGGCTCAGAAAGTGGACAGGAACCAAAGGATTCAGGGCAGCAGAACCAAAGCTAAAGCCATGCCACAAGAATAGCTACCTTGTTGCCGCAGGTAGCTGCCTCTGTCCTCACTGGGTATCACTCTGTGAACGTGTGGTGCTGCCACCACTGGACCCTCAATACTTTTAAGTGATTTATTTAAAATAAATAAATTTATTTACTTATTTTCACTGCCTCTGCATTCAAATTCTGAGTGCAAGCATCTCGATGGCGGAGCCTAGTTCAGCAACCTGCATCTCAGCTTGTCGCTAGTAGTAATCTGTTCAGTTCAGTCACTCAGTCATATCCGACTCTGCGACCCCATGGACTATAGCATGTAGGCTTCTAGGCAGGGTAAAGAAAAGTAAACTATGTATTCTCCCAGTCTACCCAATGGGCAATTCCCTCAAACAAGAAGAAAAATTATACAGAGTAGCCAAAAAAAATTACAAATGCTCCCAAGAGTTACATGTTATCATCCTGTAACTATGAACTACAGCAATGAGCAGAATACATTTTAGGTGTATTTAATGACTTTGCATCTGTCTTCAAGGATAATGCGATGAGGTTTATTCCTTTTTTCTTATTACAGACCCATGTAAGAGGAAAATAAAATTTCACATTTTTTTGAGCTTTTTAAAAAAGCCTAACTATCAAAAGACTTTCTAAGACGTGAAACAGCAAGTAGAAATCTAATCAATGTGATAGATTATTAGCCCAACTCTACTATTGACTATATCAAAGAAATCACATACTTATGAAGCAATAATTAATTAGAATTTTTAAAATAGACAATCCTACAATGATAGCTGGAGATTGTAATATAACCCTTTCAGCAATTGATAGCTTAAGCAAAATTAATAAATAGTAAGGATATAGAAGAATTGTACAACACAGTTAATGAACATTTGCATTTATAAAACACTATATTCAATACCTGAAAATATATATATAGTATTTAACTACACAAGAGACATTTACTGAAATAGATTCTATTCTGGTTAATAAAGCAAGTGAAAATGTTCAATGCCCTGAAATTATGCAGAATACACTCTCTTATCACTGTGAAAATTTACTAATAAATAATAACAAAAAGGGAACTAGAAAATTTGTAACTATTTGGAAATCAAGCATCACATTTTAAAGAACTTATAATTTGAAGAAGAAATCATAGGAAAGTTAGGAAATAATTGAATTGGATAAAAATAAAATGTAATAAAACTTAGGGAATGCAACTACTACAGTACCTAAACAGGAAATTTCTAAAATTTAAATCAGAAGAGGGTTTCCACCTCAAGAAACTAGAAAAATATCAAATCCTAACAAAGTAGAAAGAACATAATTTTTTTTTTAAGTAGAAATGAAAAAGAGAGGATAGGAAGAATTCAGAAAATCAGCAAAGACGTAGCAGGTCTTTGAAAAAAAAAAAAAAATGGCGTTAACAGGTCCATTCTCTACGCCTGCATCTCCATTCCCTCCGTGTAAATAGATTTGTCAGTACCAGCTTTCTAGATTCCATATACATACATTCATATACGATATTTGTTTTTCTCTTTCTGACATACTTCACTCTGTAGGAAAAGGAGAGAGTGGGCTGAACGGGGAAGGTAGCACTGACATACACACACGGTCATATGTAAACTAGCTGGTGAGAAGACAAGTTGCCACACAGCACAAGGAGCCCAGTCTGGTGCTCTGTGATGGTCTGTGGCATGGGATGGAGTAGGGGAAGGAAGCTCAGGAGGGAAAGGATATGCATGTAATTATGGCTGCTTCAAGCTGTTGTACAGCAGACACCAGCACAACATTGTAAAGCAATTTTCCTCCAACAAAAAAAAATTTAAGTAAATAAATTAAATAAGTTAATAAAGAGTAAGGGTAGCTGGTGACACTATTGACATCAATCAGCCAAGTTATTTGATCTGCTTTGGTTTTTAGTGTCTTTTCTGTGATAGCAGCTCTCTGGCAGGAGTTAATAAACAATATGAAGATCTTTAACCTTTGTGCCTATTTGTATATATCCATCCATATGCTTCCATCCCATATCTTTTGGTCTCTGACCATCTATTCTTCTTACAGGCTGACTGCCTATAGGTCCATATACTCTTTTATCTGACATAGATGACCAGATGCATCACTCAGAGTTTGGCCTCAATGGGGATTTTCTCTCACCACTGTCATTCATAGCCACTGACAGTGGCTGTAGTGAAGTTGTTGTCCATTTTTAGAAGGCACCAACATACCAAACTTGCCCATTCATCAACCAAGCTTGGACTTTGTTTTTCTCAATTATCTTACTGTAACTAGTTTAGTTCAGTTCAGTCTCTCAGTCGCTGTCCATCACCAACTCCTGGAGTTCACTCAGACTCATGTCCATCAAGTCCTTGATGCCATCCAGCCATCTCATCCTCTGTCATCCCCTTCTCCTCCTGCCTCCAATCCCTCGCAGTATCAGAGTCTTTTCCAGTGAGTCAACTCTTCACATGAGGTGGCCAAAGTACTGGAGTTTCAGCTTCAGCATCATTCCTTCCAAAGAAATCCCAAGGCTGATATCCTTCAGAAGGAACTGGTTGGATCTCCTTGCAGTCCAAGGGACACTCAAGAGTCTTCTCCAACACCACAGTTCAAAACCATCAATTTTTCAGTGCTCAGCTTTCTTCACAGTCCAACCTTCATATCCATACATGACCACTGGAAAAACCATAGCCTTGACTAGAATGGACCTTAGTCGGCAAAGTAATATCTCTGCTTTTCAATATGCTATCTAGGTTGGTCATAACTTCTTCCAAGGAGTAAGCGTCTTTTAATTTCATGGCTGCAATCACCATCTGCAGTGATTTTGGAGCCCAAAAAAAGAAAGTCTGACATTGTTTCCACTGTTTCACCATCTATTCCCATGAAGTGATGGGACCAGATGTCATGATCTTAGTTTTCTGAATGTTGAGCTTTAAGCCAACTTTTTCACTCTTCTCTTTCACTTGCATCAAGAGGCTTTTTAGCTCCTCTTCACTTTCTGTCATAAGGGTGGTGTCATCTGCATATCTGAGGTTATTGATATTTCTCCCAGCA
>SJYV01009653.1:266901-363157 GCA_006410875.1 Neotragus pygmaeus | reverse complement strand
TTCTGTGTATTCCTGCCACCTCTTCTTAGTATCTTCTGTTTCTGTTAGGTCCATACCATTTCTGTCCTTTATCAAGCCCATCTCTGAGTGAAATGTTCCCTTGGTATCTCTAATTTTCTTGAAGAGATCTCTAGTCTTTCCTATTCTGTTGTTTTCCTCTATTTATTTGCATTGATCGCTGAGGAAGGCTTTCTTACCTCTTCTTGCTATTCTTTGGAACTCTGCATTCAGATGCTTATATCTTTCCTTTTCTCCTTTGCTTTTCGCTTCTCTTCTTTTCACAGCTATTTGTAAGGCCTCCCCAGACAGCCATTTTGCATTTCTTTTCCATGGGGATGGTCTTGATCCCTGTCTCCTATACAATGTCACAAACCTCAGTCCATAGTTCATCAGGCACTCTATCTATCAGATCTAGGCCCTTAATCTATTTCTCACTTCCACTGTATAATCATAAGTGATTTGATTTAGGTCATACCTGAATGGTCTAGTGGTTTTCCCTACTTTCTTCAGTTGTAGTAAGTAATTTTATTGTAACTTAAGTGATAACTAAAATTGTGGGGTAAGAGATTGCTGGTGTAGCAATGGCAGATGAAATGGGAGTCACCAGCTTGCTTTTGCTCTCTGCTCATCCTCAATTCCCTATGTACTACTTCCATTTTACAATGGATTTTGTTGGGCCCACCCAAATGTCCATCTCAGTGAGTCAGACAGACCCTAGCTCATGAGGGCAGTTCCAGACGTGCAGGTATGCATTCCACTTATAGCATTGCCCACAACATGCCAAGAATTCTTTTCAAAAGGCATATGATTCTCTGGATGATTTCTATGTTCTTTAGCTTTACTACGATGCACGTAAGGGATTCTTTTTAATTGCCTTGCTTGGAATTTGTTGGATTTGCTGAATGATATTAGTATCTTTCATTGTTTCTGGAGAGTTCTCAAGCCATAATGTTGCCAGGTATTTCCTCTGTTTCATTCTCTCCTTTAAACTGAAATTCTAACTAAATATATATATTATATTTATATATAATATATATATATACACACACATATATGTGTATATATTCTGTCTATTCTTGTTATATTTTGACCTGCATTTGATGTTTCTCATCTCTCTGTCTCTCTGAGCTCCTAAGATTTTCTTCAGTAATTTTTTTTCTGACTTAGTTCTTTTCTTTGATGTGTATAATCTGTTATTCAACCAATTCACTGAGATTTTAGTAATTATACTTTTTGATGATATACGTTCTGTTTTATGCTTTTTTTATTTTTATTTATTGAAATATCCTGCTGCTGCTGCTGCTGCTGCTGCTGCTAAGTTGCTTCAGTCATGTCCGATTCTGTGTGACCCCATAGACGACAGCCCACCAGGCTCTGCCGTCCCTGGGATTCTCCAGGCAAGAACACTGGAGTGGGTTGCCATTTCCTTCTCCAGTGCATAAAAGTGAAAATTGAAAGTGAAGTCACTCAGTCCAGCTCTTCACGACCCTGTGGACTGCAGCGTACTAGGCTCCTCCACCCATGGGATTTTCCAGGCAAGAGTACTGGAGTGGGTTGCCATTGCCTTCTCCATATTTTCATATTTTTATACCGTGTGTCTTATAACTCCAAAATATGAAGTTTAAGCATCTGTTTCTTCTTCCTTTCTCACACAGGATAGCTTATTTCCTTGTATTTAACAATATTTTTTATTATATACTGTCATATGCCCTGAAATTTTATCTGTGGAAATGTGTTAATGCCTGGTATCAAAGTAGGTTATTCCAGAAAGAATTTGTCTGTTCCATTCAAGTGTCTGGAACACTTTAAACTGAATTCACAACTCAGATCTTTGGCTTAGTGGGTAGCATGAATTAGGTTACAAAACTGAATTGTGGTTACAAATATCAAAGGATAATTTTTAAAATTTTTCTACTAAATAAGAAGTTTTGAGACTGGCAATTTTTCTTACAATTCTTCTTATTTATAGTCAGTGCATACTTTTAGCATAGAGTCTTTTGTTACTCCAGTTTTATGTATAAGGGATTTTTAAATTAGACTTTCACTTTAAGTGGCTTCCAGAATATTTTTTCCTTCCTTAAATTTTACAGACTCACAAAAACCAATACTTAACTACTCAGTATGCTTCATTTACATATCTAGGTACCCAGGTATACCCCAGTCTCTTGCCTGCATAATCCTTCTTTATTTTCTAATGAATTCAATTAAAGGGTGTTTTTCTATATTTTACCCAGTGTTTTAGGCTCAAGATAGTCAGTCTAGAGAACTAATCTGTCTTTTCTCCAGAAAGCTTTTTCCACTTAATTCATCAATATGGCAATGTCATAAGTGCTCAAAATCTGTTTGTTATCAAGTATTTGGCTACAAGTAACAACAAAACAGATTAAATAGGTGCTAAAATAATTGCCTTTAAAAAAAAAAAAGGAGTCTGGAGGTAAGTAATACATTTCCTGTTTCTTTTGCTGATTCCTCTTTTTTTTTTTACTATTCTTACACTTTTATTCTCTGTCTCCCGAGAGTTCATATTTAGACCTTTTGTTCCCCTCCTCAAACCTTTTTCTTCTGAGCAAATCACCCTGATTTAGATGACTCCTTAAAGTAATGAGAACTGTTCTGCTGATTTCTGTATCTGTACTTACTGCCTTGTTGCCATTTCAAGCTCAAAGTTTCTAAAACTAAACTCATTGTCTTAAATCCAAATATACTATTTATTCCAAATTTCCTGTTTCTTCCAGTGGTGCCATTCTTTTACAGTGTTAGAGCATTAACTATTTAAGACATCTCTGACTGTTCCTGTCATGTTGATTTGATCTTTGAAATGTCTCTAATATCTATTGTGTCAATTTTCCTCCTCTTCCAAAGTTCAGATATATTTACCGCAGTTAACTAAATAACCTCTAACAATTCGCCCTGTTTCAAATGCTTCTTTTCTCCAATCTCTTTAAAACAGATTAATCTCTTGTAAATTTAGCTTAAATGAAGTTATGATTCTGAACCAGAAAACTTCAATGGCCATCCCGTACCCATCACATAAAGTCCAGATTCATGAGACCACCTTTCAGAGCCAGCTCTAATCTGATACCACTGATGTATCTGAGCTAATTGTCTTTTTCCCCAAAATGAGCACGTGTTATAGTGAGACAAACTTCCTTTTCCCCTCTGAGCTTTTACTGTGCCATGCACTGACCTCCCTCTCTCAGTTTACCAATTTTGCTCCTGTTTCTCCCATAGAGGACTTCTGGAAATTACCTTGAATGAACAAGAGACTCTTATTTCTGATATTCAATTGCCAATTAAATATTTGTTCTGCTTCCAATAGATTGGACTCCCTGGTGAATCTGAAAAAAAAGAAAAAGCAGGTAACTTGCATTATGGATTACTTATTAGCAATCATTCTTCCCCAGTCTTGCCTGCAGTTCGTGAGCGTTTTGTTGTTGCTGCCACTGTGACTGTCTCTTGCGCTCCCCTCCCCACCCTTTTTTAAGTTCCATGGTTTGTGAAATTCAAAGATGAAAAAAGCTTGCTTGAAGCCGCTTAGTTGACTGGGGATTTGTACATCCTTACATGGTTCTAGTTTGTTTTTGAATAAGCAATTCCATCTGGATATTGGCTTTGGGGGTACTTTATGCAGGTGGTAGGCCACTTAACATAGTGGAGATTTCCTTTTAATTATGTTCATGTTGAATGCCTCCCACAAAGTAGGTAATCTGGACTGATTTCTTTTTGTCATTCTAAATGAGTGTTCATGCTAACATTTTTTTTCTTTCTTTTGAAGATTGTTTATTAGAAAAATAGTTATGGTTTTTAAGACTCCAATCCATTTGATCTTAATGTATTTTCTTTCCCCACAGAGCAGAGATATTTCAAAACTATTTTACGTTAATGGTTTTTTATCTAGACTAATTCTTTATAAAAGTGCAAAGTGTCTGCATGCTAAAACAAATGTGCATTTGAATGCACAATTGGTTAACCAATTTTCAAATAATTAACTTTTTAGATTTTGCATATGCATTTGTTGCTCATTTGACCATATAATAATTAATTAGCCTTAATTATAATGGATTGCACCTTCAAATCCTGCATGCATATTCTAATAGAATAACAGTGGGTTTTTTTTTTTAATCACTTTTCACTTTTTATGTTTTAGTCAAACAGACAAGCACTCACAAGCAAAGGAAGAGAATTTTAAATGTGGGGGACATTTCACATCTGCAGAAGTTGGCATTTTGATTAATGAAGTGTTACAGTTGCTTTTAATGTATTTATTTGGTGGTGCATTCAGCAAAATTAATCCTGATAGATGAAATGTGTTTAAAGCACTGCTTACAAAATGAATGGTGTCTCTAAGCTAATAGAGTTATAAATGAACAGGAACAAAATGAAGAAGACTTTAAAAATGAGTCAAGTGAAAATAAATGCCAGATTATAAAACAATTTACTCTGTGTATCTAGAGAGCCAAAGGGAACTCAAGTGCAAAGAATTTGAATTATTGACTAAGTGAGCAACTGAAATATTTAAATATTAGCCTAATGCTATTCAGTCATAAAGTAGGAAGGCTCTGAGACCTGGGCTTCCTACCTTCACTCATGGTATATGCTACTGAAAGGCAAAAGCCAAAATTATGCCGTGGGAGTATATCAAGAGTCAAGCAGGTAAGTGCAAACATGCCACCCATCAATCAGTGGTTACAAGGGACCATGTTGTCTCTCAAGAATCATGGGAAACAAGAACCAGAAATAAGCAGTTGGCTCAGGTACCTAAAAGGCAATGGATGAGCGCTGCAAACCAAAACCAGCTTCTCCATAGAAACTTGTGCCCATCTCACTTTTTGGTTTTTAAAAGCAAAATAGGTATATTTAATGTGATCATCATAGAATACTTCTCTATAAAAACTCCTCATAAAAGAGAGTTTCTATTTTATGAATAACAACTTGAGTCTTTATAGACAATTCTTCCAAGATATTTCAAAATATATAAATAGTCAAGTTTTCACTCTTGAAAGAAAGTGAAGTCACTCAGTCACGCCCAACTCTTTGCAATCCCATGGACAGTAGCCTGCACCAAGCTCCTCCATCCATGGGATTTCCAGGCAAGAGTACTGGAGTGGGTTGCCATTTCCTTCTCCAGGGAATCTTCCTGACTCAGGGATCGATCCCAGGTCTCCCGCATTGTAGATAGACGCTTTACCGTCTGAGCCACTAGAACCCATTTCACTCTTGGGAAAGGTCAAATAAATATAGATATTCTTTGCATAGAATATTATAGGGCTTCAGAGAGAACTATATGAGTGTAAACTCTGGCTTTATCACTCATTAAATACTTGACCCTGGGGACTTCCTTGGTGGTCCAGGGGCCAACACTCCACACTCCCAGTACAGGCAGCCCAGGTTAGATCCCTGGTCAGGAATCTAGATCCCATATGCTGTAATGAAGCATTTGCATGACACAACTCAAGATCCCACATGCTGCAATGAAGATCAAAGATCCCCATGTGCCCCAACTAAGACCTGAAGCAGTCAAACAAATAAATATTTAAAAAAACTTGAACCTAGGCAAGTTAAAAGATCTCTATCTTGGTTTCATCAAAGGTAAATGAGGGTAGATAATAGTTATTATTTATCTTTAATCTCACTGATGTACCCTACTTGCTTAAAAAGTATTATGTACTTAGTAGGTGCTTGATAAATAGTTGTTTAATGCATGAATGGATATATAAAGCAATTTTTACACTTCTTGGTACTGAAGTTTCAATAAATCAATGATAAACAAATTTTAATTTGAATCATCTCCTACAGGAGTGATCCTCTGAGATCGCCCCTATTTGGTCTCTCCACTGAAATGCACTTAACTCATTACATTAGAACATTATTGCTTATAAAAAATAAAGCTTTGTGATAAAAGAAGTTAAGGAAACACAACATATTTTTGCCTTTCTTGGGATTCATAATATAACTAGTTTGCTAAAATACCCAATAAGCCCTGCTGTAGATACACCTGTTTACCTTTGTTTGTCCAACATTTTCAAAATGAATTTGTTCACAGAAGCCTTTTTTAAACATCATGATACTCCTTCATTTATTCTAATATTTACAGAGTGCCTAGTATACACCAAACACTATTTTCATGTCTTAAAAAGTCATGAACAAGTCCCTGTCCTCTAAGAGCTGATACTATTAGTGATGGAAGCAGATAGTAAAAACTAAAATAATACATGATTTCAGATGGTAATAAGCACCATGAAGAAAAATTAGACAGAGTTTGGAGATAAACAATGACAGCTGAGCTTGGAGTACAGGTGGTACAGGAATGCACAGAATATACTTTGAGAAATTCTACCTATGATTTATACCTATGGGTTAATCAAGGTGAAAAAGACCCACAAAAGGAGAAGGCATGAGAAAATTCTTAACACTCTCTTTTCACTTGAATGGATGTGTGCTCTTTATGAATATCACATTCCTTGACTTTGCAGACCAGCCCTATTGATGGGAATTACTGACCAGGTATAAAAGGAAAACTGTTTCATGGGAGACATCCAAGGGATTCTTATTTACAGCTCCTCAAATTGTACTTTGTAGGTGGTACTTACTCAGTATATGCCTAAGGCGATTTTCCCTCCTTATAAACTAAGAAAAAAGATGTAATGCTAACACATTTTATTAAAAGTCTCAGCTGTTCAGTTTGCCCTATAATCTCTCTCATTAGTAGAAAACTGACTGGTATAATTCTACCTTCCCACACATATAAATTGGATTACAGGTTCAATGTCGTTCCTCATATCACTAAGCAGCCAACCCATGCCTTCTTTTATTCAGTCATTTAGAACATCTACTAAGTATCTACTGTATGTGCAACCCTATGTTAGAAACTGGGTATGCAAAAATGTATTGACCCAAAGAAGCCTATACTAGCACATTGTAGGCAGATGGTTAGGTACTTTCCCTTGTGTTTCCCAGCTTCTATCTTAAGAAATCAGTAAAAGCTTCACAAAAATGAGGTGTAACTCGTTGGTTTCTCACTTTCCAAAGCCACAGAGAGCATAATAAATAGAAATAGATGCCTAAGATAGATTTGTAAGTCTTCACTTTGGATCTTTGGATGGTTTTTAAATATTTAGGATAATGATAATGATTAATATATGACTTTCCAGGTGATGCAGTGATATATTAATATATCACTTTCCAGGTGATGCAGTGATAAAGAATTGGCCTGCCAATGCAGGAGACTCAGGAGATGTGGGTTCCATCCCCAGGTTGGGAAGATCCCCTGGAGGAGGAAAGGGCAGCCAACTCCAGTATTGTTGCCTGGGAAATTTCATGGACAGTGGGCTGTAGTCCATGAGGTCTCAAACAGTCAGACAAGACTGAGCCACACACAGACACACAGAAATGTGCACACACACACACACACACACAAATGATCAATATGACAATCTTTTGCTAATCAATAGAAATAAGATACCACAAAAGCAGAACTTCTTCCCATTCTTCTCACTGTGGGGGGTCTGTTTAGCAGCATAACTTCTAAATCTTCATCAGACCACCTATAAACAGATTCTTGGAACTAGTTTGAGCAGAGAAAGCAGTGATTCTAAGCCACCACCTGAAGTCATATGACTCATCTGAAGCAGAAGTGGTAAGAAACATTTAGGCCAGGAATCTGAAGTTATGAGCAGCAAAGAAAGTCATAATGATTGTACTGATGAGTCATCTGCCATCTGCTTCTCATTCAGAAAAGATAAGTCAAGATACAAATAACCAAGAATAAAGCAATACCAAGAAAATGCAAAACAGGCTGTTTTTCTAGAATGATAGAAGGAAAGATGAAGTGTATGAGAAGCTATCACAAGGAGACTGATTTATTCAGAACCTCTTTAAACAGGCTGGGCAGATACAGATATGATGAGAGCTAAAACCTGCAGGAACTGCCATGGGAAAAAGAAAGAGGCCTATGCTCTAACCAGAGACCTGGAAGCCAACAGACTCAATAGATGAGTTTCAGTTTAACCAAGTCATTCTTCCAACTCTACTTGCTGGCTCAACTTGTGATACCAGAGGCAAGAAACTGTCCTAATGACAAGACTCCATTCTAAGGAAAAGAGAGAAGCTGACAGCTCACATAAGGTCTCTTCTTGGTGCCCTGATTCCCTTCAGCCCTCTCCCATGATCTATTTTGACTACCTCAGTAGGAAAGACAAATATTCAGTGGAATTGTGTGATGCTCAATGGAGCTTCTCATGTCATTGCTCTTGCTTTACATTGCCATTTTAGCACCAATCACACTGTACTGTGAGGCTTTGTTCATACACTTGTTTCTCTAATAGATGATAAACTGAGAGCAGAAGCAACAGCTGATTCATCTCTGTCTCTCTAGTACCCAGCAAAGTTCCTGGACCAGATAGGCATTTTTTAAATCTTGGTACAACAATGTCCTACTTTATAGCACAGAGAACTATATTCTACACCCTATAATAAAACCCAGTAGAAAAGAATATAAAAAAAGAATGTATGTATTTGTATAACTGAATCACTTTGCTGTACAGCAGAAATTTATAAAAGATTGAAATTCAACTATACTTTAGTTTCAAAAAAAAAAAGTTTAATATATTGAATTTAACTGAAAGTCCTCTTGATGTTTCATTTGTGGCTTGTCTTCCTATTAGTGTACACAATAGGACTTTGGTTATAACTCTTCTCCAGAACCCTAATGAAATTCCACTGAGATTATAGCAGCCCTACTCAAAAACTTAGCTAAAATAGGGGCTGTAGACTTATATTCAATCATTCATCTTACAAATCTTTATTGAGCATTGCTATGTGGTACACATAGTTCTTAGGGCTTGGGATACACTGATAAACAAATTAAGAACCCTGCTCTTGTGGAACTTACATCTGAGTAGGAAGCAGGAACAGAAAATTAATATAATAAGTAGACATGCTGGGGCTTACCTGGTGGTACAGAGGTTAAGAATCCACCTGCCAATGCAGGGGACACGGGTTAGATCCCTGGTCCAGAAAGTCCCACATGCCACAGGGCAATAAGCCCATATACCACAGCTGCTGAAGCCCGCTTACCCTAGGGCCTGTTCTCTGCCACAGGAGAAGCCACTGCAAGGAGAAGCCCACATATCACAGCTGGAGAGTGGCCCCCGCTCTCCACAGCTAGGTAAAGCCCGCATGCAGCAACCAAGACCAAGCACAGCCAAAAAAAGAGTAACAATAATAAGTAGACATGCTAATATAGAAGAGTATAAATGCCACAGAAAAGAAAGAATGTAGAGTAAGAAAGATCAGGAGTGCCGGGATCGGAGCTGGAGGTGGGGCCATTTGCAGCACTAAGTAGAAAAGTCAGAGTGTGTCTCATTTAGAAGGTGAGGTCTGACTAGACTTAAGGAGATGTTGGGGTTAGCCAAGTGAATATCTGAGAAATGATGTGTGACGCTTTCCTCCCCCAACTCCATGGAGAACTTTCAGTCAGTGCTGTCTGAGATTCAGAAGATGTGGTTAGCTGGCTGAGCTGCCAGAGCACTTGCTTTTGGCTCATGCAGTAAATTCAGTGAGTAAGGTTTTAGTCATTTTGTTACTGCTATGTGACGTGGGAGACTGAGAACAGGAACAGAGAAAGGAGAAGCACAGGACTCGAGAATAGGGCAAGGAGGAGAGGGAGCTCAACGCTTATCTGAGATCAAGGAAGGTTCTGGAAACCTTGTGGGTGGTAGGAAGTCAAAACTTTTCCTATTTCCTAAATTATCTAAATTTACCATTGAAAACTCACCGGATCTTTTTGCTGCTGCTAAAGACTTCTTTAACTAGGTTTTTTCCTTCATTCTGTATTTCTGTGGCATCCAAAGGAAAGCAATCGGAACTATAATTTCTGGCCCAGGAGAGGGAATTCCAGTTTTATGGTTTTAATCTTTGCTCTCTGTCAGTCTTATCACATTTTATCTCTCTTTTCCTTGGGACTTTTCAAGCTAATCAAAACATAGTTGAAAATGTATGCATTCAACTAAATATGTTTTTTTAAATGATTGACAAATCCTGACTATATTCCAAGGACACAAAGATGAGGAAGATGTGATCCTATTAGTAGTGAGAAGCTATCTTTAATAGCCTTTTGGGGTGTTATGTACCATAGACCAGGACATCTGGCCATAAATCACAAGAAAACAATAAAATATATTTGTCATACTCTAAAAATAATTCAGTCAAAAATAACAATTTTTCCCAATGACATCTAAAGAGTTGAAACTTAAGAAAACTCATGTTCTTCCCAATGACTACTTTATGACTGCCATTGTCTTTCCCATAAAAGTCTGAGGCCCCACCAATATTTAGCCACTCCTCCCAGTTCCTGCTAGTAAGTCCGTGTTTCAACAAAAGGCCTGTATCGCCCCCATTTACCATTTTATCACTACACCACAGGAAAGGACAAGGATGCAAGCTTCACAGAATTCAATATAGAAGAATTGGACGCAGTGAAGTTAGGCGACACTTTAAGGCACGGATTATGGACAACCTGTGAGCATAGAGAGTGATGGTGGCCCGGCGGTCATAAACTATGACTTTACAGGGAGGTCTGCCCAGCGATGTCATTTACATAACATGGTGCTCAGTTGTCTCAGAAATAAAGGTCTCTTCAGCCGTACAGGTCTTAAGAATTTCCCCCCAAATTCAAATAACAAAACATGTAAACCACATGGACGTGGTGTTTGGCGTCACATCACAGAAATGTTCTTGCTTCAATGAGCAGATAGTTGCTGACTTGAAATAAGACTGCGCTTCTGCAGCGGGAATTGCAGACGTATGAGGATGGGAGCAGAAAATAAGCGTCGCCCTCACAGACTGCTGTCTTTGTTTCATTCGTTCTGAGGTCCCACCATTCTCAGGAAGATTTAGCCCTGCTTCTGTTTTGCTGCCGGGCCTATCCTGTTCCCATACCCAAGTGAAGTATTCCTGGAATCTGAGGGGTCACTTTACCAGCCTGACCACAAGTTCTGCATTGCTTCCTCTGCTCTGCTCTCACCCTTGAATAATACCTCTCCCTCAGTCTACTTTCAGTGCCCTGTCTAGGACCCAGGGAAGAATACTGAGTCCTCTGCCCTGCATATCTTCCAAAACAGTAAGACAGACCATCAGGGCCATAAAATGACAGGCCCATTGTTTGAGCCCAAAACCGGGACTTCCCCTTTTGTATAAGCTGAGTCACATTTTTCCTGTTGTCAACTTGAAGCCTGTCCGTTGATGTACGATAGGCTATCTTGCTGATGTATAAAGCCAGGCAGACAGGTTTCCCTGCATTTGTTTGCCTTACCTTGGACCCTTACCAATTAGAAGCTGTCCACTGGCCAAAGGAGATAAGATGTGGCTTATTAAAGCCCAGATACTAGACTGAATGAACTAATTTCTGACAATTTTCTCCTGTTAGCACGCTATCCCCGAGGTTCCTGCCTTGTGCAATCTTACCGATTTTGACACAAGTCTTTTGGGATGTATATGTGCATTTTATTCTTGCTATCTGTTCAGTTGACACATGCTTTCAAACCACACATCTCTTTGATTGGTTGGCAAATTGTGAAAACAGGAAGTCAAAGGATGGAATCAACTGTGAAACAACCATAACAAGTAAAGCTTTCTGCTTAAGTGCTAAGATGGGAATGCTATTATGAGTTTCAGACAAACAAAAAATGAGACGATAATAGTAATATAATTCCAACAGGAAAAGTGAGCGTTCAGAATGCTCTAATTATCTTATTTTCAGGACCTCATAACCATGAAACAGTTGCAGATCTTAATCCACAGTATTGCTGCTAGGTATGATAAAATCTCCAAAATTAGGTGAGGGGTGTGATAACATTTGCTGACTAGGAAATATCTGAGATAATATTTTTTGTTTGACAATCACTATCTGCATTGAACTGAAAGGAAAAATAAAGGTTTTGCTGTTCTAATTTAATGCCTTCATTTATTTGCAAATATCTATTAGTTCTCACTCTGAAACAGGATTCATAGCATATTCCTTTCTTGCTTATGAGCCTTTGCAACAAGATTTCTCTTGTAATTCTACAAACTTGCAATGCATCGGTCCTCCTTTGATATTATTCTCTTCTGGTAAAGTCTCAAAATGAAGGATTTTACCACCAGGATAAAGAATAAAAGGTATCTTCAAGTCAGTAGATATGAGGAACACGGGCAAATATTAGAATGAATGAATGAGGCAATCTTTAGACAAATATCAGAATTACTACTTCACTGATATGTAGAATGCTTATGGAGTTTATTACTTTATAACTTTCAAAACTGTAAATGGACTTTAGAAGAATATGGATAAATTTTCAGGCAGGACCACTGTTGGCAATAGAGTAAGGGAAGGACAGAGAATGAACCACTCCTGTGATAAATCTTGTTTATCTATTTTCTGAGAATTTCTATATAAATATGCTATATAAATGATATCATGTGTCATCTATTCAGATAATTAACTCTTTTTTAAAGTATGATCAATATATCTCAAGGTCTACCACTGTCTGAAAAGAATTTAGAAGAACACAATGGGACATTTTAATGTCATCTTGTTGGAGGGAGAATAAAGAATTCTTAATGAGGACTTAGTACAAAAGTGCTTGTTCATTAGAAGATTAAAACCCAATACAGGTATTAATCCATTTAACCTTCAAATACTATTTAAAAGACTGTTTTAGATTGAAGCAATTTTGGGGCAGTTGGATGTTCATTTCAGCCAGCCCTAATTGTATTCAAAAATTTGGTTTCTAGAAATTTAAAATTAAAGCTGGAAGAAAATAAATCTAAAGGGAAAATGTGGGGGAAAGGAGGAATAAACTAAGAGTATGGAATTGACATATATACACTACTGTACTATATATAAAATGGATAGCCAACAAGGACCTACTATAAAGCACAGGGAACTCTACTCAAATTCTATAATAACAATGGGAAAATAATCTGAAAAAGAATGAACATAGGTATGTGTATATCTGAATCACTTGAATCACTATGCTGTACACTTGAAATTAACCCGACATTGTAAATCAACAATAAAAAATTTTTTAAAGAGTTAAAGAAAAGAAAACAAATTACTCTAACCCTCTTATCTCACAGATAAGGAAACTGAGGCACAAACAAAGTGACTCCAGAGATCACAGCATTGATACAATGCTTGAAAGATGCCAAGGCCAACCCAAGTCACTTTAGATACTGAGCTTGTTTCATGCTTCTGTGTATGAGAAAATAAATCTGCAACCTAGAATTATCCAGTTACCCTCAATCCCATATTGTGAAATGATTCCATTTAAGGATGTAATCAATCCTAATTGTGAAGGTCCTGCATTGATTTTAAACTCATGAATCTGCCTTAAGAGGTGATACCCTTGTCATAGTTCTAGCCCCATCCACAATGCATTCCAGAGCTGCTCACCCACCTTGGACTAACAAAACAGTTCTTTCTGTTGTTTAATAGAAAGATGAAAAGTGAAGAAAATTTCTAAGTGTAAAGGCACTTCCAAAGAGAAATCCAGAGAAAATACCAATAATAATGCAAAATATTCAACTATATAATTTCCAAGACTTTCATTTAACTGTGTAGTCAAATAATGCTATTATTCATTTCACAGCTATAGATCAATTTGCTCATGTGTGAAACCTATGAAATAACAACAATTTTCTCTTCAGATGAATAATTCTGGTCTGAGTTACCCATACAATTTGATGAAAATACATTATTCCAGATGGACTCCAGTTGCTGGGCAGATGGAAATGTGTAAGTGAAAGACTAAAAACCTTATTATCCTAAATGAGGTGGTCAGAGAAAGTATGAGAACATAACTGTATCCCAAATAATTTATAAGTTTTCTGAATTTTTAAAAATCTTTTCAGGAAAAAAAAAATGCTAAAGAGAAAAAAATGTATGAATTTATAATTTTGACAAATATTTCAGTTTTTAAAGAATCTACTTTTACAGTCAAATTTTTATCCATATATTGTAGCTATACTAAATATAATACAGTCACTTTCCATTTTCACATACTTGGTCAATTTGTCTATAAACCAAGCACAGGTATTTTCACTCTCCTTTAGATGAATGCATAGTATTCCCCCCACCCACCCACAGGCACAGGTACAAACTAAGGGAATATCACTGGTTTGACTGTGCTGAGTGACATGAGGTTCTGGGCCACCTACCCATGCAGCTACTTGTGTTCTCTGTCATTGCCTGGGCCATTTCTGCACACACCTTTCTATCTAAAAATAGACTGTTGCTGGGTCCATCCACATTCATGACTTGGCCAGTCCAACAGAAATTAGCTCATAATGGGGAGCTCAATTGGGGTCCTGTGGGCAAAAGTTCCATCTTTACCTGAACCCAATACCACTTCAGGAGCTGTTTTTCAAGAAGTATGTAATTCTCCACTGCAAATGGCATGGCCTTTCTCCAAACTCCCAAAGACCTGCCTTGAGTATCTGCCACTACATATCTCTAGGAGCTCCAAGCATTTTTCCCCACCACTGACACCTCTATCAACTCTGATGGATCACACAGCCTAAGGTCTTGGACCCCCACTGCAGGCTAGTCCTGTTGCAGAGTCCTTTCCTTCTCTGAAAGTGAAAAGAAAGTGAAGTCACTCAGCCATGGCCGACTCTTTGCGACCCCATAGCCTGTAGCCTATCAGGTTTCTCGGTCCATGGGATTCTCCAGGCAAGAATACTGGAGTGAGTTACCATTTCCTTCTCCAGGAGATCTTCCCCACCCAGGGATTGAACCCAGGTGTCCCGCATGGTAGGCAGATGCTTTACCATCTGAGCCACCAGGGAAGTCCAGATGACAGCCTTCAGTGTATGGGCTACAGCATTTCCAGTTTAGAAAGCATTGTCTCTAGAACTGAGAAGAACCCCACTGGGAGCAGTGTCTCCCTGCTTGTGATGGGGATGCGAAATGCAGCAATTTGCCTTTTATATAGGAGAGCATATTCCACCATATCACTGATCACTGGGTATCTATAAACTTCACTGAAGTGGCAGGTGCCTGAAATTTCATCACACACACTCAAGGATTGCCAACACTTATTATAGAAGAGTAGACTATCTCTGTAAACTCTGAACACTCAGGCCAGTCTACAGAGCCAAAATCTTCTGGGGGTCATCTTTCCAGATGTTTCCATCCCATGTTTCAAGATCCCAGGTTTTCCAAATCAGGGCCCATAGAGACCTGCTCTGGCTGAGCATCAAAATCTCTCTTCAGCTTTCAGACTCTATCAAGTTCTGAGTTTGCTCTTGGCTGTTCACTGTTCTACTGGAGGAGATAAGAGGCTCTTCATCATCATAAGGTACCAAAGAGCCTCTCCAATACTCACTCTTAGTATTTGTTTGTGAACAGCCCTCAGTTTCTCATATCCCACTGCAGGGCATCAGTATAGGATAGTTATAACCAGTTAACTCTGCTGTCCTTGCATGCATGCCTCATCCCCACATCCTCAAATCCCGGTTTCATCACACCCAGAGGGGTGTGCTCCATTGTGATGCGTCTGTACATCCCCACTGGTGAAATGTCCAGCTCTGGGGCTGCCTTCTGTGCCAGGGGATGTCTGCGTCCTACATTCCTTTCAAGATGGGGCCCTCCTTGCTTGCTGGGCATTAAGTTAGCCAATCCTCAAACCCGTCTTACCACCTGATTTATCTGAACATTTTTAGTATCAGCTATATCAATGCAGGTCAACCCAGAAGCAGACATCAAGATAGAATTTAAACTTATAAGATATTAGGGAAAACTTCTGTGAATGATAAAGGGGGAGGGGGCAGGAGTGGGGAGAGCTTTCAGAGCATCATGAGGTTTATCTCCATAAAAAGAGAAAGTTTGTCGTCCTAGATCAGAGGATCTCTAACTCTATAGCTCTCCCACTTCTTCATCTTCTGCTAACAAAGTTGTCAGAAGAACTAAAGGTGGGTGTAGATGGAAAGGCCTAGTTCAGAGTCCATGCTGAGAAGGTACTTTAACAACAATGGTTCTTTAACAATGTTAAGTTATATGTTCAATGCAGAAAAAAATGGGAATAATAGGCAGAGCCTCTGCGTGTCCTTCAGAGAAATACAGTGCCCTTAATTCCATGTGTAAATAGGTAGCCATGGAGGCTGCCTCTCTCTGCATTTACAACAACCCTTATTTCTCACCAAAGTCAACGTTAAGCACTTTATATTTAGCACAAGGAAAAAAACAGGATGCACTTATCTCTTACAGACACGACCTCAAAATGTATTCTGTTTTGCAGCCATTATTACTAACTAAAATGCATCTCCCCTATTGTTTAAGCAGAAAGAGGAAAAATAGGGATGCGGCAAGAGATAGAACAAGGCAAACAATTACTGTGTGTTGGTTGATGCCAGGCATTACTTTACACCCTTGATGAATGTCTTCTGACTTCATCTTTACAATAGCACTCTGGGGTAGGAATTATTATCCATATCTTATATGAAAATTGAGGTTTATAGAGGTTAAGTCACTGTTTCATAGTAACTCAGTTACTTATCAAAATGATTAATCATTGACTCTAGATCCTTGTATATTTCAGTTTTTAAAAATTTTATCTATAAAGGGAGACTTATGTAAGAATTATAAACATATTTTAGCTTAAATGATTGTCTTTTCAATATAAAAAGAATTTTTGCTATATTTTAATATAATGAACTCTGTAATAATTTTTATCCCTATCTCAATTAATACTACATTAAAATAGTTAGTAGGTTGGTGCAAACATAATTGCAGTTTTGGACCATGAATTTTAAATCATTATAACTAGACTCAAATACATCTTTATTAATCAGAATAGGAACCATTACAATCAACACATTTTTGCAAATGAGAAATAAGTTTGTTTATTCCTGTAGCAAAAAAAAAAAAAAAAAAATCTGTGCTTTAGGATTCCATGAACTCTTGGAAACTCTTCTACCTCCTGCTGGTTGTGGAAGTATTTTGCCTGCAAAAAGCTGTCCAGTTGCTTGAAGAAGTGGTAGTTAGTTGGCGAGAAGTCAGATGAATATGACAGATGAGGCAAAATTTTTGTAGCCCGAATTGTTCAACTTTTGAAGTGTTGGCTGTGTTATGTACAGATAGGCATTGTCATGGAGAAGAATTGGACCCATTCTGTTGACCAATACCACTTTCAGGCATTGTAGTTTTCAGTGCATCTCATTGACTTGTCGAGTGTACTTCTCAGATATGATGGTTTCACTGTGTGTAGTGGATCAGACAGGCAGCAGATGACCAAACAGTGACCGTGATGTTTTTCTGGTGCAAGTTTGGCTTTGGGAAGAGCTTTGGAGCTTCTTCTTGCTCTAACCACTGAGATGGTCATCAACAGTTGTATAAAATCCACTGTTCATCACGTGTCACAATCCAATTGAGAAATGAGTCATTGTTTCGGAGAATAAGAGAAGACAATGCTTCAAAATGACAATTATTTTGATTTGCATCAGCTCATGAGGCACCCACTTATCAAGCTTTTTTCCAACGTGCTTCAAATGCCAAACAACCATAGAATGGTCAACGAGTTCATTGACAACTTCTCATATAGTTATAAGAGGATCAGCTTTGATGATTGCTCTCAATCGGTCATTGTCATCTTCTGATTGCTGGTCACTACACTCCTCATCTTCAAGACTTCCTTGCAAAATTTCTTGAACCACCATTACAATGTACATTCATTAGCAGTTCCTGGGCCAAATGCATTGTTGATGTTCAAGTTTTCTCCACTGCTATACAACCTATTTTGAACTTGAATAAGAAAATTACTTGAATTTGTTTTTTGTCTAACATCATTTACATAATCTACAGTAAGTATAAAATACACAGCAAATAATAAGTCATTAGCAAAAATCATAAAGTGAGAAATATGTATTAAAATGATTGTAGCACAGTCACATTTAAGAATGTATTCCAATAACAAACGGCAAATTTCAACAGTACAAAACTGCAGTTAGTTTTGTACCAACCTAATAGTTGTTCATAGATCTATTTCTCTCATTTAAATTTAACCTCCTTAAGGACAGTTGTCATGTCTAATTCATCTCATCCCTGCCACCCAGAACAAGGCCTAAATATTACAGCTACTTAATTTGTGTATGCTGAGCCAAATAGGAAATCTCAAACAACACAGTTAATTTTTCTTCTAATTCTCCAGTTATTTTGATATAACAAATTAGAATATTAGAGAGGAAAACACATTCTTCTCTTTATTCTGTGGGACCCACATCAACAAGGAAGGACTCTCTCAAGAGCATTAAAAACTCTTCTATTTGTTAAGAACCCAAAGTTGTTTAACTAGTTTTTTTCCTTGGCTAAAAGATAGATGTGGGCTATGGGAATCAACAGCAAGTCCTCATTCCAGCAACTCACCCCGAGGGTTTCCCCACTGCATAGAGAGAGGATGGGGAGCGTGAAAGGAAAGAGCACCTGGGGGCTGGGGAACAGATCATGAAAGAGTTACTTCAGAAAATAAGGCTTTGACAGTGGCTTTCTGAGTTTGCATTGCGGAGCACAGGCTTAGAGACAGACAAGCCTTAGTTTGAATCCTGCATGTGGCATTAAGCTGTGTGACCTTGAACCATTTGCTGAAAACTTCTAACCACAATTTCCTTGAATGTTTCACACTAATACTATACTAATAGTGTTATTGTGAGAATGAAAAGAAAGAGTACATGTAAAGCATTTAGCACATGGCCAGAACAGGAGAAATGCTCATTAAATAATCATTGCTACTCATTCTTATGTTTTCCTTTGCATGCAACTGTCTCCTTGTCTGTCTGGGCCAAATGATAACAACACTTGGAACTCATGATTTTAGTAGGTCTTTGGGTTTCCACAGCATCCTCCATCTCAAAGGATCAAAACCCTGGAAAATATAAATTCTTATCTACTTTATTTATACTAGTAAAGGCAGGAGCACATACAATGGCCTATTTATTCAAAAGAACTGTAGTATAGAAAACTAACTCCACAGGCACAAAGAAAAACCAAGTAAACCCTTAGCAGAATCTAGGTCTCTCATCTTGCAGGATTCCTCTTTAATTGGATCAGACTATCTGTTTCCAGTGGCTAAATATTATTTATTGGCAGCGTAAGTCAATGCTGCTGATATATTACTCTTTCGGGGAGTGTTTGTTTTTGGAAAACTGCTCTCAAATTTTCCAAATGTGAATTTAAAAGTCTGTCAGTCTATGTGCCGATAACACAAAACAGATTGTAAATGTAACGGGATGCAATCAAGTCAAACAAATCCAATGAGAGTGCCAGAAGGCTTAATATTAGGACTGCTCCTGTTCACAGGCTTTTGCTAATGACGAAACAATTGTTTGTGCTGATTTGTAGCTGGCATTGATATGCAGACAGCGACACTTTCATCTAAAATCCAGCTCCAAAATTTTTTTAATCCTGTCAGTGAATTTGCTGTGTCTGCAAAGAGCAACTCCAAAGAATCTTTCTCAATAATAAGAAAGGGGAATATGTAAGCAGGGTCTTTAATTCTAAATCCAAGGCGTTCATCAAAATATACAACGGTTCTTCTTCTCTTTGTCATTGTTTTGTCATCTACTGGGATGCCTGCCTCTGAACTACTTATGTGAATTTTTAAGTAACACAGCTTTAAAATACTGAAATTGGTCAATGATGGAGGGAGGTGGGCATTAAACTACAGAAGGATATTGCAAGATTCCAAACTCATCTAACATTTCCTTCTGAAAATAAGAAAATGTAAATGTGCTCTGACTGCTGTTCACATTGACTGTGGGGACCAGTTTTTTATCAAACAGCACCTGCCTCTCTTTTCAGAGATGTCTGCGTGTGAGGATAAATGCAAACAACAAAGGCTTCGACTGTGGCAGCGGCTGCATCATTTGCTGGGAACTTGCCATTATGTTTCAGGTCAGAGACTGAGGCTTGATGCAGGGAATGGAGCTTTTAATATCAGGTGAATGGATTTTTATAAGAGGTTGGTTGGGAAGCTTTGGGTCTTAGTGAGAAAATAGCGCTTTAAAAATAGTCACATTTCTTTTGTACTGCAATTATCAGTGCATGACGAATCATTTTTTATTCTGCTCCATGTAGGCAAAAGGAAAAATACCCTACCCATCTCTGTGGGCTGGACATTTTAAGAAGTCAAAATGTTCCCATGTTTAATCAGTTTCTTGAGAATATGCAATTTACCTCAAAGATTGATCCTGAAACCAGGCTTCTAAGGGAGGATGAACAAATGGCACAAATTCATCAATTTTTCCAGGAAGTCACTGTCACGTGTTCCCGGTTTAAACAGGTAATGTTAAGTAAATTGGTAGCATTTCCATAATTCCTACTGGAAAGAAGCTCACATTGTAAGTGACCAAACATCAGAAATAAGAATAATCAGCCTTATTAAAAATTGGAAAAAATGATAAAAAATGAAGGAACAGAACAACACCTTGAGTTGAACACAGCTCTGACTTTGATAGTGAAACCCAGGCAGATCTCTTAATGCCTCTGAGCTTCCATTTCCTTGTCTATAAAGCAGAAATAGTCAAAGGTTCCCCTAATTGTGAACAGGAAATGGGAAAATGTGAAGGGCTTTGCAAACAGTAAAACACTTAAGAGCATCAGGAAGAAAAGCAGTTAGAGGAATGATAATAGTAACAATAAACCAATTGTAAAAGCAATGTTATTATTGAATAATATAATGACAATTATTATCATTACTATCGAAAGTAGTAAATCTTACCCAGAAGTGTGGAAAATTAGTAGATGGTACACCTCAGACTATGTTGTTCTTATGCTCTGGAGAAAAAGGAGACACACAGGCCTCTTAATCCCATATGAAAAAATGAGTCTGTTCTGACTGATGTGGACTCTAGTCACATTAACATGTATTCTTTGAAAGAAATTCTGCAGACCTTGAATTAAAATCACATCTTTCTGGGAGCCTTTTTCAAAAGCAAAGGGTGGGCTGATTAAGGATCCTATTCTTCAGAGTTTGCAGGGTTTCAAATGACCTTGGCCCACCTAATGGGTGTGGGGGATCACATTAACTTTTAAGGTCATATTTCTCTCTCAATAAATCAGTTGGCCACATGTTTATATAGCCTTACCCAAAGGTGCCTGTCAGTGGCAAGCATTCATTATTGTATCTCTGCTCCAAAATTCATAGTGATCCATTGCTTCAGGAACTAAAGATTTTTAAACAGCATCCTAAAAACGTTGCGGGAATTATGGATCAAAAACTACTGCGTATTTTTGCTTCTGAAACCAACAGCCCAAGAAAATAAATACATGTTTAACACTAGATGCATTATATATACAACTTCCCACACTCACTTTCAGGGTGAAAAATTTTGTGGTAAGAAGGTAAGGCAACTGGTGGTCACACATGAAGAATCTAAGTGGGACAATTCTCTGCTCGGAGATGGAGAAAGATGTGATCAATATATAGGCTGCCAAGTTTTTCCCTGCCTTTGGTGGTTGTATACTGTGTCTGTTTAGATAACCACATTTCCTAGACTCTTCTTCCCTGTGTAGTCCTGTGTTAGTGCCACCATGGAGATGTTTGCCTGAGATTTGGGAGATGGAGTAAATCTGCAGGCATTATACTCAGAAGATAGTGGTTGCTTAAGTCAGAGAGGAACACAGAGGTTTGTGTTCTGCTCTCCTTGATCTATGTCCATCTTCCTACCTGACTGCCTGCTCTGCTAACCAATAACAGCCCCAGGCTACCTCCAGACCCTTTGTGGTGAATTCACAGAGGCGTTAGCCTCGAAGGACGAGAAACTTTAAGCAGACTTCCCACTCAGTGCTGTTTCTGACTCCACTCTAGTGCCTGGACTTAACTGGCTTCCTGCAAGCTCTATCCCATTTACCCACTGGAGAGTTGGGTCAAGTCAGGTTCATATATCAATACAGTTAAGGTCATATAAAGATGTTTGGTATTAGAAAAAAAAGTGTGGGCTTCAAAGCCCTTTAAATCTACGTACTCATCATAACTCTTTCCTTTTTTCAGTTATATTACCTTAATTTTCTTAAGCCTCCATTTCTACATTCAGACAAAATAGTAAAAAGTCTTGCCTTGGTCTTATGTGAAGAAAGTAGTTCTTCCATGAGAATTCTTTATCATAGCTAGTCTTCAAGTAGGTGTGGGGCTCATGCACTCTACCTACATGAAAAGCCTAAGCGGAGACTAAAGTGATCCATGATTGTTAGTGCCTTGGAAGCATTTGGGAAGGTCAAATATAGAAATTTTCCAAAGGAAACACCTTAGATCCAGGGCACAAAGTTTTCCCCAAAATATTTCCAAGAAACATGAGCTCAGTTAAGGGGGAAAAAATTGCAAACACCCAAGGAAACAAGTTATCACTAGCAAGAATCAACAAAAACAGCAAAACAACAACAACAAAACAAACAAAAAAAAAACCAGAATCTGACTTGCAAAGATTGCAAATAATTAATTTACAAACATATTTATCAGTCTCATACTTTGTGTCAGACTGTCCTTGGTGCCTGATGTATCAATGAGCAAAACTAAATTCTTGCTATCTTGGTGATATTTATTATCAATGTTTAAAACGTAAGGAATGTTCCTTTCAATTTTTTGAAAAGATACTAGAGGGTGTCAAGGGCTTCCCAGGTGGCAGCAAGGGTAACGAACTCACAAGTCACACTGCTGTGTTGTTGCTTATTTGACAATAAATAAAATTTTATGGCAACATATTTTATAACATTAGGTTTTGTTACCAAATACATATTAAAAGATGGAATAAAAATGTATCTTCTATCATGTCTTCAAAAAGGGTGATGCACTCAAGGCATGAGATTTAAGGAGGAATAATTTAGAGACATTCAAGTGCAGGGCTGACCTGCATCTCCTGTGGCTCCAGCATTACAGGTGGATACTTTACCGCAGAACCACCGGGGAAGCCCTCTAGTATTTACATTTTGCTTTTAAATAACAAGATAAAATTATCTAAGGCAACACTTCTTTCCAAATATCACATTACAGATATGAATTATCATTTTTGTAATAAATAAAAAAGCTAAGTTAGATGTGTTTGTCACTCTGCTTTTTACACAGGCTTCAGAAGCACTAAAGAGATTTTGATGTACTATGTAAAAAATGTTGAAATTAGTGAAATCAGAATTTTGTACAGCATGTCTTGAGGCAAATTAGAGAATTACTATTATTTCTATACTCTTAGTTAAATTATATTTAACTTCATATTCATTTTGTTTTTTGTCTCTAGAAAGTTCGATCATGGATATAAATTAAATTTAAAAGGTATAAAGAATTTTTTTTTTAAGCTTTAGCCTCGTAACAGTCAAAATCAACATAATGGCTAAATTGGGTGACCAAATCACAAGTGTAATTATCTTATATGCAATGATTGGTATGCCTGGCCACTCCATACACTCTATCAAACTCTCAAAGTTTCAGTTCTGAAAGAAAAAATAATCACATCATCATTTAAGTATGTTTAAAATAGAAATTAGAGGTCATTAACTTAATTTTCATGCATCTCTGTATTGTTTTTCTAAGGGAATCATAATACATTAAATCTTCCCTAGTGGCTCAATGGTAAAGAATCCACCTACAAAATAGGAGACATGGGTTCGATTCCTGGGTGGGGATAATCCCCTGGAGAAGGAAATGGCAAATCCCTCCAGTATTCTTGTTCAGGAAATTGCATGGACAGAGGAGCCTGGCGGGCTACAGTCCATGGGGTTGCAAGACTCAGACATGACTTAGCAACTAAGCCACCACTATCGTTACATTCAAAAATCTTTTATAGGGAATTCTCTGGTGGTCCAGTGGTTAAGACTCTGTACTCCCAATTCAGGGGGTACAAGTCTGATCCCTGGTTGGAGAACTAAGATCCTTCATATGCTGTACAGTGTGACCAAAAAGAAAAATCTTTTATAAACTTGCCAAACAGGTAAGTTTTTAAACATACAAGAAGCCAAAATAGATGTCAATACCATTTTTAATGATGAATCCCCTGCGACGATTTTACAAGCTTCTGAGACTTTTCAAACCACAATTCAGGAAATAAAATTTAACTGTTTATAGGCCACTTGTGGCTCGCTAATTACTGCACATCATCAAGAAATATTCTCTTTAGCCAGTCACACTCTTGGAAGTCTCTGCATTATTTTACACCATTTATCAGACCTCTCCTTCTCCCTGATAGTCCTGTCACTTTTTAATTAAGACCAACATTGTATTACTGTCTCTCCAACCTACCTAGATGCTTCATCTCTGCTTCTTTGCCAGTTCCTCTTCCTTCTCCATGGCTGCAACAAGGCTACACCCTCTGCTTTTCTCTCACCCTTCACACTCGCTTTCCTTTGATTCATCTACATACTGATCCTGGCCTTGGTTCCCCAGTTCTGTTTCATTTTGCAGACGGTGTTTCCTGGGTATCCCCTGTCAGCTGGCTTCATTTGGTTAGACCAAGGGGGCAATGGAGGGAGAATGGAAGCAGCAACAGAGGCACTGAGGAAGACAGGAGGGGAAAGTGCGGGGGAAGCCAGGGTATTTCCCGCGTCATCTCGGATGTCTTCACTGGAGCTGGGTGGTGCAGGTTTCACTCACATGTCTGGCAGTTTATTTTGGCTGCTGGCAAGGTTCTCCTTCATGTGATAACTCACCACTCAGCAGACAAGACTGGGCTTTTTCACAGAGCGGGGTCTGAAGGTTTGGAGAGAGCAAGAGTGGAACTGCAAAACCTCTTACGGCATATGGGTTCCAGAATTCACACAGTGTCACATCCACCATGTTCTATCAGTCAACACAAGTTACAAGGCCAGCCCTTATTTGATGGCTAGAAAAAATAGACTTTACTTCTTGATGAAAAGAGCAGAAATAATATATTACAAAAGGCCTGGACACAAGGGAATGTTATTCCATGGGGGCCATTATTGTAACAATATGGTTCACCCCATCCCTCCAGAAACACTACCTCCATCCTAACCCTGGCTTAGAGTCCTAGGTGCACACTGTTCCTAAACTCTGGCTTGTCTCCTTAGCTCCTTCATCACCTGTTAAACCGATTATTTGCATCAGATTGCTTCTGGTTTCTGTGTTACTGATTTGAAGCTAAATGTGTGTTACCTTTCTTACTTTAACAGTGAATAACTCAAATCTGAGTCCAGCTTGGTCTCTCATCCAAAATCCAATCCTAAATGCCCATATTACCACCTAGATTTCCTCTTCATCATCTAAACCTGGCATATCCAAAATCTAAGTTACAGTCCTTTCTCCCAGGCAATGACCATTGTCAGTTTCTCTATACTCAAAATCAGGGGGTGATTAACGACAGCCAGTGAACAAATGCACCCCTGGTGGTCATACTGGAACACAGTCATGCTTGTTTATTTTTGTACCATTTATGGCTGCTTTTACACCACGAGGGCAGAATTGAGTAGCTGTGACCTGCAAAGTTTAAAATATTTACTATCTGGCTTTTTTGGAAAAATTTGCCAACTCATTTTCTAGACCTCTGGTTCCTTCTTTCTCGTGTACAAGCAGTGAGCAAGTGTTATCAATATCAGCTCAGACTCTAAGTTATCTCAGTATTCTCTTATCTCTCCCTGTCTCCAACCTCCTTATCTGTTTTACATGTCTCCACTAAATTGAGTGCTGAAAAATACCATTTTAATTGTTACTCACAGGTCTACAGTGACTTATTTTATGTATCTAATAATTACAAACTCACATTCTTCCATGAAGTTACTTTAATTCACTCAACAAAAATTAATTTGCTCTTTTCCCAACCCATCCTTTCCAATCTAGTGTTCCTTCTCTTACTTCATGTCAGAGCCTATGAATACAGGAATTTTGTTTCATTGCTTAAGGCTCTGGCACCAACTATAGTGTCAGGCACATAGTGACCTGGGAGTGAGTCACTAAATGACTGTTCCCACGGAATACTACCAACTTTTCCCCTCTTCTGATACTTTATTTATGTATTTCTTCTACCCAGGGTGCCCTCTCCATTTTCTATCTATCCAAACTATTTTCATAGTCTCAGCTGCTTTCCAAAATGTCTTAAACTTAATGATCTCTTCCTTCACTCAAATACCATGACCCTAAAAATCCATATCATCCATCCACCCACTTAGCCCCATGCAAAGGAGGATATGAAATTAGCTAATATATTGATTCTTGGGACAGGAAGAACATCTGTTTAAACATTCAAATTTATAACCTCCTTTCACATATCTCATAGATGTCCTTTGAGATATATCTCATTATTGTTGATTAGTGATTTGACCGAAATTACAAAGCTAAATATTAAAAGACAGACCAATAGTCCAGTTTCTAAAAACGTAAGTTCTAAGTCCAAAACTCTATGTTAATAAGACTTTCTAAGAAATGTCAGATGAGTCAGGTAATGTAAAATTTTGTTCTTTTCTTTTTGTAAACTGAGAGGTAAAATTATTCAAATAGAAGAGTTGGGAAAAAGAAATAGAAAACACTTACCCATAGGTTTTTACTCAAAAGAGAAAAAGATCACTTACACAGAATCTAACAATTACAACTTGCCCTTTCAATGTTTGTAAACAAAATCTTGAGATCAATACAGACATCCCTGGAAATAAACTCAGGTGTTGGAACACTTTTTTACCAGCTTAAGAGGACAGATTATTAAATAGTCAGGAATTTCACAATCTAAGCATTAAGTCTTTGAAACTTTGAAATCACCTACTGTGTAAGAACTTACATGGAAATTGGCAATGATGAAAATCAGGAATTTTTCATTTTTTAAAGATTTTAAAAATAGTTTTCCAGCATATCACTGGATTGTAAAAGGAGAGGAAGAGAGATAGAGGATAATAATAGCAGTAGTAATTAATAATTGATTAAAAAAAAGACACATCAGTTTAGAATTTACTATGTCAGTGGGGTGTTAAAGTTCCCTACTATTTATAATATTACTGTCACTTTCTCTCTTTATGTCTGTTGGTATTTGCCTTATAATTCAGTTTAGTTCATTCGCTCAGTCGTGTCTGACTCTTTGCAACCCCATGAATCGCAGCATGCCAGGCCTCCCTGTCCATCACCAACTCCCGCTGTTCACCTAAACTCATGTCCATCGAGTCGGTGATGCCATCCAGCCATCTCATCCTCTGTCGTCCCCTTCTCCTCCTGCCCCTAATCCCTCTCAGCATCAGGGTCTTTTCCAATGACTCAGCTCTTCACATGAAGTGCCCAAAGTATTGGAGTTTCAGCTTTAGCATCACTCCTTCCAATGAACACCCAGGACTGATCTCCTTTAGGATGGACTGGTTGGACCACCTTGCAGTCCAAGAGACTCTCAAGAGTCTTCTCCAACACCACAATTCAAAATCATCAATTCTTTGGCACTCAGCTTTCTTCACACTCCAACTCTCACATCCATACATGACCACAGGAAAAACCATAGCCTTGACTAAACGGACCTTTCTTGACAAAGTAATGCCTCTGCTTTGCAATATGCTATCTAGGTTGGTCATAACTTTCCTTCCAAGGAGTAAGACTCTTCTAATTTCATGGCTGCAATCACCACCTGCAGTGATTCTGGAGCCCCCCAAAATAAAGTCTGACACTGTTTCCACTGTTTCCCCATCTATTTCCCATGAAGTGATGGGACCAGATGCCATAATCTTAGTCATTTATGTTCAAATACATGCTAAATAATCTACATTTTTTCTCTCCTGTACCACATTTTGTGTTTTTAACGTTATATTTTGCATTTCCATCTTATTTCTTTACTGTTTATTGTACTTATTAGTGTTCTAAATTTTTTTTCTTTTTATCTTTGTACTGGCTTGAGACATTATAACAGCTTATCTGATCCCTTATCAGCTTATTTAACATTTGTAATGTTATCCAGAGACCTCATATGTTGCACTTTTTTTTTTAATTGCCTTTCTTTCTGTTGTTGTTATTCGATGATTTCCATCATTCTATCTTTCTGATCACTTTTGTGCTTTTTTCTGTGTAATTTGGTTATTCATTGCTTCTAGCATATTTTTATTTCAGATATTGAATTATCTGTTTTTTATGGAATCATCTTTGCATTTTCTAGTTACTTGTTAAAATGATTTGTGTTGAGATCAACTCTCTTCCCTAATTCAGGTGGCATTTTTATTACCAATATCTTGCTTTAATTTCATAATTTTTTTCTGGGAATTTTCTCTTGCTATTTTTAAAATTTTTTGTTTATTTTTTATTGAAGGAGAATTGCTTTATTGAATTTTGAAGTTTTCTTTCAAACCTAAACATCAATCAGCCATGGGTATACATATATCCCCTCCCTTTTGAATCTCCCTCCTATCTCTCTCCCCAACCCACCTCTCTAGGCTGATACAGAGCCCCTCTTTGAGTTTCCTGAGGCATACACCAAATTCCCATTGGCTATTTTACATAGGGTAGTGTAAGTTTCCATGTTACTCTTTCCATATATCTCACCCTCTCCTCCCCTTCCCCATGTCCATAAGTCTGTTCTCTATGTCTGTTTCTCCAGTGTTGCCCTGTAAATTAATCCTTCTGTTCCATTTTTCTAGATGCTGTATATATGTGTTAGAATATGATATTTATCTTTCTCTTTCTGACTTACTTCACTCTGTATAATAGGTCCTAGGTTTATCCATACCTCATTAGAACTGATTCAAATGCATTCCTTTTTATGGCTAATATTCCATTATGTATATGTACCACAACTTCTTTATTTATTCATCTGTCGATGGACATCTAGGTAGCTTCCATGTTCTAGCTATTGTAAATAGTATGCAATAAACAATGGAATGAATACATGTGTCTTTTTCAATTTTGGTTTCCTCAGGGTATATGCCTAAGAGTGAGATTGCTGAGCAATATGGTGGTTTTTAAGGAATCTTCATATCATCTTCCATAGTGGCTGTATCAATTTACATTCCCACCAACAGTGCAAGAGCATTCCCTTTTTTCCACAACCTCTCCAGCATTTATTGTTTGTAGACTTTTTGATGATGGCCATTCTGACTGGTGTGAGGTGATATCTCGTAGCTTTGATTTGCATTTCTTTAATAACTATCAATGTTGAGCATCTTTTCATGTGTTTGTTAGCCATCTGTACGTATTCTTTGGAGAAATGTCTGTTTAGGTCTTTATTCCAGGTTTTGATTGGGTCGTTTGTTTTTCTGGTATTGAGTTGTATGAACTGCTTGTATATTTTGGAAATCAATCCTTTGTCAGTTGTTTCATTTGCTATTATTTTCTCCCATTCTGAAGGCTGTCTTTTCACCTTGCTTATAGTTTCCTTTGCTGTGCAAAAGCTTTTTTTTTTTTTTTANGGGGCGGCCGAGGGCGGGTGGGAGGGAGCCAGGGATACAGAGGAGCAGCCTGGAATTGCAGTTTCAGAGCTCTGCAATCCAACAACAAATCCCTTGTCCAGTAACAGGGCAGAGGAAGTTGGAGATGGGTGGAAAGTACGTCGCCACATTGGCATTCATCAGGGCCACCACTGTGGGTCCCCCAGAAGCACTAATCCTGTGGATGATGTCTAGTAACAGGCGGATGGGCAGTAAGGGTGGCTGACCTGAGGTCAAAACATGCATAATTTGTGCTAAAATTTCACAAGCAACCATGTGTAACCATCCAGGTGTTTTGGTAAAGATGTCTGACTCTGTGTATTTTACCCAGGTTATAATGGGCAGTCTGCAGGTCGGAGTGGACAGGGGCACAGAAGGCAGCACAGATGTTCCAGGACTGGGCCATAGGTTTCTGATGTCTCAGTGATGAAGACAGAGAAATCGAATTAGTTAAAATGCCCCGAGCCCTACGTGCATCGTGCCCCCCTGAGGATATCTGCTCTCATAAGAATTTAGCTTGTTAAATGTTCCCGAGTCAGCCCTTTGTGGGATGGGCTGTTTCTTATGTTACTAACACAATGCAGATGACATTCTGGGACAAGGAGGAGGCAGCGCCTGGGGCAGCTGCTGTGAATGAGGCTCAATGTGGGAACAGGTGCCTGGAAAAGGTCTCTAGAACAAAGTGTGCTGACATAATCCAGCATGGGTTACACTTGTGCTGGTGTTAATTGTCATAGATGACATCCAGGTCTCCTGAGAACCTGCATAAATCGAGAAGACTTGTAGAATCACGTCGATTTGTTTTGCCCATTTTAACTTGTATCTTTTCAGTAAAAAGTATAGTCTTTGTGGCTCAGAATTCCATTTCATGTTCCCTTCCAATGAGAGAACCAGCTTATTTCATGAACTGATAGGCTCTGTGTCCTCACCTGTCTGTCTGAGCTCTCGAAATAAAACTTACATGGTTTAAAGTCAGGACTTTGTAGAAGTAACAGAAAATGTTCCAAGGAGCAAAGGACCGCACCCCTACCCTGTCCTTACCAGTCAGCATTCCACATTCATCTCTCCCCAGCCAAAAGTCAAGTGCCTGCCTCCCTGAGTTGTCACACTCTTCCTTAGGACTTAAGACTCATGAGAACGTCTTTGGAGAGCTGCTTGCAGGAGGCAGGTTAGCCAGGGCAGGGTGGCCCTGACTTCCAACGGCAGGGCTGGTGGCCCTTCATCATTTGAAATCTTTGATACGTGACAGACACCCCACTGTTTCATGGCTTGAAACGTTCATTTCTTTGCTCCTGATTCTGTGGGCCAGTGGTCTGGGCAGGGCTCAGCCAGACTGTTCTGCTGGCCTTTCCATGGACCTGTTACCAGACAGCTAATGGGAACCAGCTGCTCAAGGATAGCCTCTCTCCCATTTTCGGATGGGGTCACATGTATCCGGTGAGCTACGTGGTAGCTGAAGCGTTTCCCTGGGTGAGAGTGCAAGCTGACAAGGCCTTCCTAGACGTAGGCTTGGGTATCAAAGTGTCCCCTCTGCTTTGTTCTGCTGGTCTAATTGAGGCCTAGTCCAGCTCAGGTTTGGGGTTTGAGGACACGTATTGCAGCTTCTGATGGAGAGTTGCAGAGAATTTGTGTCATTGTGAATCTAAGACTCCATACTCCGACAGCCTGGACACCAGGTCATTTCATTTGATTGTCTATCACCCAGTGATTTAAAAAATTTTTATTTTTAAATTTTGTTATAAAATATACCTAACGTAAAACGTACCATCTCGACCATATGTGAGTGCGCACTGTTGTGCAGCCATCGCCAGAGTCCGTCTCCAGAAGTCTGTCATCTACTAAAACTGAAACTCTATTCCCTATAAACAGAAACCCCCCTTCCCCCTCCTCCAGCCCCTTCCTGTCTCTATGACACCATTCACTGATTTTTCAAAAATTCAGTAGACATTGATTGTACATCTGCTCTGGGTCAGACATTATGCTTAAACTCAGAGATGAGTAATCACTTGCTCTCAGAAAACAGCCCAATGAGGGGATGAGTGCATTTGGGGACAGGAGGACAGCTTTAGGCACACAATCACTCCTTCAGTTATTTTCCCTCATGCAGTTAACACATATCTGCATGCACATCGGTAGATATGATCTCATGCCTTCTGCAGCTGTTCACTTAAGCGACTTTTTTCCCCCGTTTTTTTTGGCCATGCCACACGGCATGTGGGATCTTAATTCCCTGACCAGGGATCCAACCGAGCCCCTGCATTGGACGCACAAAGTCTTAACCATTAGACCGCCACTTCTGCAGACATTTAGTGACGGCCACTCAGGGCCCAGCTCTTTCTCGGCTCTGACTGCAGAAAGGGGGACTTCCCTGGTGGTGCAGTGCCTAAGACTCCACTTTCAATTCCGGGGGCACAGGTTGGATCCCTGGTCAGCAGCCACCAAGAGATTAGCTGAGGCTGGGGTCAGCCTGACCCGAGGTCACGACTGTCCGACACAGAGTTAATCTCAGGGATTTGGGATTTCTTCCCAATTTTTGCACCTCTGCCTAGGCTCCTTCTTGGAGGCTAGCTTGTGGCAGAGGACCTCTGCAGAGACCTGCCAAGGATGGACAAGCTAGTGTCGTCTGTCCCTGAAAGGCAGCTCTTATCAGGAGAGGCCTTAATGCTGGGCAAGCACAGTAGCTATTCTGAAAGGTTGTTGCTGAACCCAGGTTGTTGCTGGGATTCTTGGCCTCTGGAGAATTCAATCCAGGGCCAGAGATGCGCTTGATCACTCAGAGCTTTTGTGTAATGAAGTTTTATTAAAGTATAAAGGAGGTAGAGAAAGCTTCTGACATAGGCATCAGAAGGGGGTGGAAAGAGTACCCCCTTGCTAGTGTTAGCAGTGGAGTTACATACTCTCTAATCGGTTATTACAGTGAATCAGAAGGATGTCTGGAGGTTGTAGAGACCTCACTAGACCTACGCCCACAATTTACACCTTAAGATAACAGGATTAGCCAGAAGGTTTTTTCCAGAGACTGTTCTCAAACAGGATACATTATTGTTATATAATCCTGAGGAATATAGAGGGACAGAAAAGTTTGTCCTTTCTTCCTCACTGAGAATTCCAGACCCCTGTCTCCTTGGGGACCCCTAGACTTCTTATCAACCTGCCTAGGAAATGACTGTCTCACTTCCTTGGCTCCTGCTAGCCTGCCCTCCCCTCCTGGGTCGCTTCCTTCAGAGACTGTGCCAGGCCTGGGGCCTCTGTTGCTCTGACATCTTCCCCATGGAAAGGAGGCTCAGAGGCAGAAGTGCCCGTCGCAGCTGGTGAGGTGCTCTTGGTTGTCATCTTTCCCCTCATCTATAAACCTTGCAGGTGTGCTGGCGCAGAGGGGGCCTGGAGGGCCTCATGGTGGATTCCTGTCTCATGCTCCTGAGGTTTCAAGAGGAAATACTCAGCCTTGGAATGTTCTACAGAGGGGAGGAGAGGATTCTCGGCATTCCTAGTCCCTCTGGGCTGGGGAGTTTAGAGGAGACTGCTACAGAGGCAGGTCAGGCCCTGGCGCTGGGGAGCTGGACTCTGGGGACCCCACCCCCACTGTGCTTACCTCCCCCAGGCTGTCTGGAATTTTCCTCTCTGTCTGCCCGAGTTCTTCCCCTGAGGTTCAGCTGCCTCACTGGGGATAGTAAGTAAGCCGGGTGGGAATCAGCTCCTTGATCTCTAATGGTCAGAGTAGACCATGCCACAGTAGGGAGGCCTCCTAGCCCCTCTTCAGGAGGAGAAGTAAATGCCTGGGCACAAAAGCATCTCCATACACTGAGGTCCACACTAGGGAATTGCAGGCACGTCCAAGTCTTCCATCCCGGGAGGTCAGTGTCACTACTCGTGTGGGCCAGGACAGCGGGGCTCAGAGAAGGCCATAACTGGCAGGCAGGGGAAGAAAGATTGGAGCTTGGATCTGCCTGTGGCTTGCAGGCATCTCCTGCCCACGGGGGACAGAAGGGTGTTCCATCAGGTTATCCGTACATGGAGGGTTCCCTGGATTCCCAGTTATGGCTCTGCCTGGCTCTCCCTCTTCACTGCCAGCCCAAAGTTTCTGAGAAGCAGGGGGCCATGGAGCCGTACCATCCCCCCATCACAGCAACACTCCTGCTTGCAGCCCCTGAGACCCTTGTCTCTTCCTGGCAGTGAAGTCTCCTTCCCTGGTGCCACTGTGCTGTCTCTCACTTACCTTCCTGAGATCCAGAGTGGACCTGTGGTCCCCTGCTCTTGACCTTTCCAGACTCTCATGGGTGCAGTAACCTGTCAGCCGCTTCAACCCAGGGCCCAGCCTGCTTCTTTGACCCNCCAGGGAGCTTGGACTTTATCCTCTTGGTGAGGAGTAGTCAAGGTTTGGGGTGGAATGTGAAAGGTGTGTTTTAGAGAAGTAATCCTTGTGAGAACAGAGGAATGGATCCAAGGTATTAGGAGATGGAGACTGAATTGGGTACAGTTATAGGGGCTGTCTCTTATACACATCTTCGAGAGGCGCCGCCGGTCGCGAGGTGTTGGAGGCGCGAGCTGAGGCGCTAGGTGAGGTGATGCGAGGGGACGTGAGGGGCGCGCGAGCTGAGGCGGGCGGCGAGGCGAGGGGTGCAGGGTGAGGTGGGGCGCGGGGCGCGGGACCGGGGTGGCGCCGGCGAGCCGGGGTTGGTCCTGACCCTCAGCCGCCGGGGCAGGTCGCGCGCAGCCCCGGGCCGAGCCCCCGCGCCGTGGCTGTGTGACCTTGGCCGGGCTCGCACCGTCTCTGAACCCCAGTCCTGCGGGGGTGAGGAGACCTGCGCCGGGCGCTGGAGCTCGCGGCCGCTCCACTCCCGCCGTCGCGGCTGGTCCCCGCCCGCTTTGGCCGCCGGGCATCGGTCCTGCAGGGGGCCGGCGGCGGCGGCGGCGGCCGGGGGCCTTCGGCTTCCCCCTCGGGCTGGTCGGGAGCGTGGAGCGGGAGCAGGCGCTGGGGGCCGGGCGCCCCGGGCACACGCGTCCCCCCACCAGCCTCTTGCAGAGGGGCCCCGCCCGATGCCCTGGGCCGCCCGAGGCCGCGGGCAATCCCCCGTCCCGCTGACCGCCGGCCTGGACTGCAGCCCTGGCCGAGGCGGGCGCGTCCTGGAAGAGCACCGCTCAGAGGAGCCTTTGCTCCAGAAACAGCGCGAGGAAGCCATGTATTAGTCGCGAACAGTAGGACTTATATCTTCCACTTGGGCTCGCAGCCACCAAGACATCTCCGGCGAGCCTTTGGCTGGAGCCGAGGTTCCGTCTGGCGCGGAACACAACAAGCCATAGTATTCCTGTGATTATTGAATTATTTATTTTATGATTCGACGCCGGAGAGACTCGGGAGACCCGGGATGAATGAGAATGTGGATTGGGGGAGAGTCGATGCAAGCGCCTTTCTGAGGAGACTGTCCCCTAATGTGTGGGTCTAGGCAGGGGGGAGCCGAGAAACAGCTCAGCTGGTCCTCACCTGCCCCCAAACCAGGACACAGTCTAGCCCTTCTCTGTGAACATCTGGTGTTGGGAATGTGAGACAGGGCTGGTGTCAGGGGTGAAAAAGGAGATACTAGGAAGATTTTTTTAAACTGAAGTATAATTGATGTAGCATTGTGTAAGTTTAAGATGTGCAGAGTGTTGATTTGATACACTTACATATTGCAACACTACCACCTAAGTATCAGCTAACACCTAGGAAATTGTTGCCTGAAGGTAGCACTGCTGAGAATTTAGAGTGCCTGCGTGGAAATGCATGGGTGTTTTGCTTTCTTGCCAGATGGTTTATAAGACTTCGGGTTGGTGTTTTCAAGCCAGCAGTGCTGTTCGCTGTCACTCATTGTGCACCTACTTCATCATCTGAGCAAACAGTGAGCCTCTCATCCTTTGTAAGATGCCAAGTAGGGCCAGAAGCTAGTAATATGGTTAGCCTGACTATAATACCCTGTGATTAGTGTTGTCATCTAGGTGTTTACAAAGTGCGAAGAAAGAGGGAGCAGCTAAACTCGTTGTTAGGTGTTGCAGAAGTTTTCCATAGTGGAGGTGACATGAGTTGGGCCTTGAGAGATGAGTGAAGTTTGGGAAGAACATTCCAGGGTGTGTGGAAACGAGGAAGTGAATGGAATGTTTGAGGGGAGGGAGCAGTGAGTACCTGTGTTGATTGGAGGATGGAGTTTGAGGATTGAAATGCAAGCTAAGGTCAGAAAGAGGTTTCTGATCGAAGGGTCTTGAATGCTTTGCCAGGGAGCTTGGACTTTATCCTCTTGGTGAGGAGTAGTCAAGGTTTGGGGTGGAATGTGAAAGGTGTGTTTTAGAGAAGTAATCCTTGTGAGAACAGAGGAATGGATCCAAGGTATTAGGAGATGGAGACTGAATTGGGTACAGTTATAGGGGCTGTCTCTTATACACATCTTCGAGAGGCGCCGCCGGTCGCGAGGTGTTGGAGGCGCGAGCTGAGGCGCTAGGTGAGGTGATGCGAGGGGACGTGAGGGGCGCGCGAGCTGAGGCGGGCGGCGAGGCGAGGGGTGCAGGGTGAGGTGGGGCGCGGGGCGCGGGACCGGGGTGGCGCCGGCGAGCCGGGGTTGGTCCTGACCCTCAGCCGCCGGGGCAGGTCGCGCGCAGCCCCGGGCCGAGCCCCCGCGCCGTGGCTGTGTGACCTTGGCCGGGCTCGCACCGTCTCTGAACCCCAGTCCTGCGGGGGTGAGGAGACCTGCGCCGGGCGCTGGAGCTCGCGGCCGCTCCACTCCCGCCGTCGCGGCTGGTCCCCGCCCGCTTTGGCCGCCGGGCATCGGTCCTGCAGGGGGCCGGCGGCGGCGGCGGCCGGGGGCCTTCGGCTTCCCCCTCGGGCTGGTCGGGAGCGTGGAGCGGGAGCAGGCGCTGGGGGCCGGGCGCCCCGGGCACACGCGTCCCCCCACCAGCCTCTTGCAGAGGGGCCCCGCCCGATGCCCTGGGCCGCCCGAGGCCGCGGGCAATCCCCCGTCCCGCTGACCGCCGGCCTGGACTGCAGCCCTGGCCGAGGCGGGCGCGTCCTGGAAGAGCACCGCTCAGAGGAGCCTTTGCTCCAGAAACAGCGCGAGGAAGCCATGTATTAGTCGCGAACAGTAGGACTTATATCTTCCACTTGGGCTCGCAGCCACCAAGACATCTCCGGCGAGCCTTTGGCTGGAGCCGAGGTTCCGTCTGGCGCGGAACACAACAAGCCATAGTATTCCTGTGATTATTGAATTATTTATTTTATGATTCGACGCCGGAGAGACTCGGGAGACCCGGGATGAATGAGAATGTGGATTGGGGGAGAGTCGATGCAAGCGCCTCTCTGAGGAGACTGTCCCCTAATGTGTGGGTCTAGGCAGGGGGGAGCCGAGAAACAGCTCAGCTGGTCCTCACCTGCCCCCAAACCAGGACACAGTCTAGCCCTTCTCTGTGAACATCTGGTGTTGGGAATGTGAGACAGGGCTGGTGTCAGGGGTGAAAAAGGAGATACTAGGAAGATTTTTTTAAACTGAAGTATAATTGATGTAGCATTGTGTAAGTTTAAGATGTGCAGAGTGTTGATTTGATACACTTACATATTGCAACACTACCACCTAAGTATCAGCTAACACCTAGGAAATTGTTGCCTGAAGGTAGCACTGCTGAGAATTTAGAGTGCCTGCGTGGAAATGCATGGGTGTTTTGCTTTCTTGCCAGATGGTTTATAAGACTTCGGGTTGGTGTTTTCAAGCCAGCAGTGCTGTTCGCTGTCACTCATTGTGCACCTACTTCATCATCTGAGCAAACAGTGAGCCTCTCATCCTTTGTAAGATGCCAAGTAGGGCCAGAAGCTAGTAATATGGTTAGCCTGACTATAATACCCTGTGATTAGTGTTGTCATCTAGGTGTTTACAAAGTGCGAAGAAAGAGGGAGCAGCTAAACTCGTTGTTAGGTGTTGCAGAAGTTTTCCATAGTGGAGGTGACATGAGTTGGGCCTTGAGAGATGAGTGAAGTTTGGGAAGAACATTCCAGGGTGTGTGGAAACGAGGAAGTGAATGGAATGTTTGAGGGGAGGGAGCAGTGAGTACCTGTGTTGATTGGAGGATGGAGTTTGAGGATTGAAATGCAAGCTAAGGTCAGAAAGAGGTTTCTGATCGAAGGGTCTTGAATGCTTTGCCAGGGAGCTTGGACTTTATCCTCTTGGTGAGGAGTAGTCAAGGTTTGGGGTGGAATGTGAAAGGTGTGTTTTAGAGAAGTAATCCTTGTGAGAACAGAGGAATGGATCCAAGGTATTAGGAGATGGAGACTGAATTGGGTACAGTTATAGGGGTGTGGGTCAGAACAGTGGCTGAGAAAGAAGGGCGTCGGCTTGAAAAAAGCAGGAGAGTCACAGTGCTCCTGCACTCTGGGATGTTGTGAGAGGGAAAGGAAAAAGGCAGAAGTAACCAGGATGTCTCGCGTGGGTGCTGAGGAGGTCTGGTACCTGAGCTAGGGATACTGGAGCAAATATAGAGAAGGAAGGGGCTAAAATGCATTTGATTTTTAGACTTGTGAAATTTACAGTATTTGTGGGCCATCTTGGGTGAGAAGTGCTCTTGGAGAGAAAGAATGTGCCCTGAGAGGGAATCCTGGGGAATGCCAGCAGGAAAGGGGTAGATGGCAGAAGAGAAGCACGTTGGATGGTTGACAAAGGAAATGTAGCTTACTGTCATTACTGCATAGTCACTAAGGCTAGTGAGTGGTTCTCATCCAGAAAGGTCTCAGGTTGAAGCGCCATTCCTGGATAAGAGAAATGGGATATTGATAACACTGAAACAAATGCTGCTAGTTTGTAGTTTTTTTAAACTAACATCTTCAGTTTCCATTTTTAGATTGTTTCTTTCTCTTTTTCTTCAGAGAGGAGTGGCTAGTTTCACGGTACTTAGTGGGTCTGTGGCTGCAGCCAAGCTCATTGTTCACCAGTCATTTGCCAGCAGATGTGCTTAATGATAACTGACTCAGTAACTCAGCACTTCCTGTACTTAACCAAGGTGGTGGTTTCTGTAACTGCTTAGAGAACTGAATTTCAGAGAGGAATAGGAAACACTGGGTGTAGTCGAATGGGGGAGAAGGGGTGGACTGCTATACAGAACACAAGAGGATGAAGTAAATGGAGCCTGTGTGGCTCCCAGAATACTATCAACTGGTTCTTCTCCTTCCAGGCAGAAGAATCGAAGAATCTTTGGGGAAAGTGAGTAGCCTGGGAAAGGATCTAAAAATAATGATAGTAAGATCCACAGTAAGGAGGCCCAATTGGATCACTCACTAACGAAGCTCATAGTTAATAATAATAACTCCCTTCTAGAGTCCAAAGCGTCCGGGTTCTTTTAAATCCCCTTCCCCTTAAATAGGACTGGACAAGTGACGAAACCTCTGATTGGGAAGATAGAGATCCTAACACACACTTGGAAGCAGTAGAGAGCATGCCGGAAGAAAATTTAAAAAGCATACTGTCACTAATGCACACATGGAGATGGAAAATAATGCATCAGTAGACAAGAACAGGCCGCTCTCTTTTTGTGTGTGTTATTGGAGTGTAGTTGCTTTACAGTGTGGTGCTTCTGCTGTACAGCAAAGTGAGTCAGCCACACTTACACATATATCCCTTCTTTCCTTGGATTTCCTTTCCATTTAGGAAAAGGTCACCGCAGAGGATTGAAGATTTTTTTTGTTTTAAAGGAACATTCAGAAATCCAAAAAGATGACTCATGTGTATAAATACAGTGGAAGAAGTAAAAAAAACTCAGTAAGTGAAGAAGTTGACAGCTCAGGAAATAGAACAACAAAAAGAGATGGAAAATGAGAGAAAAAAGAAAATTAAATGATCAGATTAGGCAGTTTACATAATGAGAGTTTCAGCAAGAAATAAAATGGGATAAAATCATCCACAAAACTATAAGGTAAATCCTAAAACCAAAGCTTCCTCCTTTGAAGGGGCCCACTGAGTGGCCAGCAACACAGATGAAAATGCAGGTGTCTGTCACTCACCTCNGAGTTTCAGCAAGAAATAAAATGGGATAAAATCATCCACAAAACTATAAGGTAAATCCTAAAACCAAAGCTTCCTCCTTTGAAGGGGCCCACTGAGTGGCCAGCAACACAGATGAAAATGCAGGTGTCTGTCACTCACCTCGTCTGTTGAGTTCCCAGTTTGGATATTCAGAGCATGGGGAGCAAGTTTGTATAGGGAGGAATACTGAATTCCTGGTAGTGACTAGTGAGAGTTTGGAAGCAAGGAGTTTATTTGAACGTGCATCCGAAGGTATCTGTTTCAGAATTTCCATGGCAAGAGTTCACATGGAGAGAGAACCATGCACACCCTCTCCAAGGCACACTGCTGTGAAATTTCAGAACTCTGGACTAAGAAGATTGTGTTAGCTTCTAGAGAAAGAACAAAGGCCACCAATGGGTCATCACAGGGTGGAGCAGAATAGCTTGGGAACCATCTACAGGGGCATTGGAAGCTAGGAGGCAAGAGAGCATCGCTTTCAAAATTCTGAAGGAAAATATTTTACCTTGAATTCTAAAATCAGGCAAAGAAGGGTAGAATAAAGATATTTTCACACTTGCTCCAAAAATTTGTCTCTCATGACTGGCAAGCGTACTTCCCCAGAATAAGGTGGGGAATCTGGAAAGTCAGAACTAGAAGAGACAATTATCCTCAGAGGAAAGGTGAAAAGAATCTGCTGGGTAGGTGGAGAAGCTGGGATGCCAGCCAAGCCAGGCCCTGGGTAGGGAGGACAGGTATCTCATGACTTGAGCCTCGATGTTTCCTCAGAGGGACTTTTGGGGGAACATGAAAGAGAGTCCCTGGTGCTCCGAAGCATCTGGAGACGAGATGTAGACAGTTGGCAGAGTTGGGGTTGTAGCAGTGATAAGTACATAGAAAACAAAGCAAACGAAAGCAGGAGACAATTAACAAGTTCCAAGGAAAATAAGCCGTTGTGCAGGAAAGAAAAATAATTATGGTGTACTGCAAGGCTTTGCTGTGAATAGCCTTTGCGCAACGGTAATAATTTATGTAAACATTGAATATCGCTCTCATTAAAATGATGATATGCCTGCCTCGGGGAGGCGTGGAGATGAGCGTGGCATGGTTGTTTGAGGGGCTGATGGAGGAAAGAAAGACTACATTTTTGCCTGCCGCTTGCCACTATTTGGGGAAGTCAGTGGATGATACCCAAGCTGAACTATTCGGTTATCGCCCAGGGCAATTACTTAGAGGCAGGTGGTACACCAAAAGAAACAGCTAAGAATGAGGGAGGGACTTCCCTGGCAGTCCAGTGATTAAGACTCTGTGCTTCCACTGCAGGGGCACGGGTTTGATCCCTGGCCGAGGAACTGTGATCGCACATGCCGCGTGGCCAAAAACAAATAAGAATGGGGGAGAAAGATGGAGACGGGTAACAGGAAAGCAGGGACTGGGGGCTGTGTGTATAGCTAACTCTGGCGATGATGTAATCCTTTAACATACATACATAACGTTGATCAAAATAAAGACCAAGCAGTAAGCTTCCTACTCCAATGGAAGAAGAGGCCAGACGCGTGGTGCTGTGTGTGCAGCTGGGTCACTCACCAGGCTCTTTCTTGCGGGGAGAGTTTACTTTTTCTTATTTCCTCCCCATTATTGTTATTGTTCTCAGCGTCCTGTCTCTTGGCTGTGGTGCTTTCTTTAGCTTTTTTCTTTTAACTTGTTAAGGAATTTTATTCGTGGGGTTCTTGTGGCAAGAATCCTGGAGTGGTTTGCCATTCCCTCCTCCAGTGGGTAACGTTTTGGCAGAACTCCTCGCTGTCACCTGTCCGTCTTGGGTGGACTTGCACAGCATGGCTCGTTGCTTCACTGAGTGATGCAAGCCCCTTCGCCGTGATGAGGCTGTGACCCATGAATCTGAGCAAACTCCGGGAGATAGTGAAGGACAGGCAAGCCTGGCTTGCTGCAGTCAACAATCGGATACCACAGTGACTGAAAAATTAACAACAAAAGGAATTTAAAATATACCCAAAAGTAGAGATGATAGTATTATTAGCTCTTCTTTACTTATCACCGAGTTTCAGAAATGATGAAATCAGGGTCAATCATGTTTATCTATTTTTGTTAGCATAAGAACTTTTACTGAGCACCTATTTTACTCCTGGTGCTATTCATAGCCTTGAGCCTACAACTGTGACAAACTTTGAAGGGTCAAGTGCCTCCCTTCTAAAGTTTATATTCTAGTACAGATAGATAGTAAGCAGATATGCTAGTGACTGTTTAACATTCAGTTCAGTTCAGTCGCACAGTTATGTCCAACTCTTTGCAACCCCATGAATCGCAGCACGCCAGGCCTCCCTGTCTATCACCAACTTCCGGAGTCCACCTAGACCCATGACCATCGAGTCGGTGATGCCATCCAACCATCTCATCCTCTGTTGTCCCCTTCTCCTGTCCTCAATCTTTCCCAGCATCAGGGTCTTTTCAAATGAGTCAGCTCTTCGCGTCAGGTGGCCAAAGGATTCAGCTTCAACATCAGTCCTTCCAATGAACGCCCATGACTGATCTTTAGGATGGACTGGTTGGACCTCATTGCAGTCCAAGGGACTCTCAAGAGAATTCTCCAACACCACAGTTCAAAAGCATAAATTCTCCTGTGCTCAGGCTTCCTCACAGTCCAACTCTCACTGACCACTGGAAAAACCATAGCCTTGACTAGATGGATCTTTGTTGGCAAAGTAATATCTCTGCTTTTTAATATGCTGTCTAGGTTGGTCATAACTTTCCTTCCAAGGAGTAAGCGTCTTTTAATTTCATGGCTGCAGTCACCATCTGCAGTGATTTTGGAGCCCAGAAAAATAAAGTCAGCCATTGTTTCCACTGTTTCTGCATCTATTTGCCATATGAAGTGATGGGACTGGATGCCATGATCTTCGTTTTCTGAATGTTGAGCTTTAAGCCAACTTTTTCACTCTCCTCTTTCACTTTCATCAAGAGGCTCTTTAGTTCTTCTTCACTTTCTGCCATAAGGGTAGTGTCATCTGCGTATCTGAGGTTATTGATATTTCTCCCAGCAATCTTGATTCCAGCTTGTGTTTCTTCCAGCCCAGCGTTTCTCATGATGTCCNTTTCACTCTCCTCTTTCACTTTCATCAAGAGGCTCTTTAGTTCTTCTTCACTTTCTGCCATAAGGGTGGTGTCATCTGCATATCTGAGGTTATTGATATTTCTCCCAGCAATCTTGATTCCAGCTTGTGTTTCTTCCAGCCCAGCGTTTCTCATGATGTACTCTGCATAGAAGTTAAATAAGCAGGGTGACAATATACAGCCTGGACGTACTCCTTTTCCTATTTGGAACCAGTCTGTTGTTCCATGTCCAGTTCTAACTGTTGCTTCCTGACCTGCATACAGGTTTCTCAAGAGGCAGGTCAGGTGGTCTGGTATTCCCATTTCTTTCAGAGCGTTCCACAGTGTATTGTGATTTACAGTCAAAGGCTTTGGCATAGTCAATAAAGCAGAAATAGATGTTTTTCTGGGACTCTCATGTTTTTCGATGATCCAGCAGATGTTGGCAATTTGATCTCTGGTTCCTCTGCCTTTTCTCAAACCAGCGAACATCTGGAAGTTCACAGTTCACATATTGCTGAAGCCTGGCTTGAAGAATTTTAAGCAACACTTTACTAGCGTGTGAGATGAGTGCAATTGTGTGGTAGTTTGAGCATTCTTTGGCAGTGCCTTTCTTTGGGATTGGAATGAAAACTGACCTTTTCCAGTCCTGTGGCCACTGCTGAGTTTGTGTTCTAATTTCATTCTTTTACTTGTACCTGTCCAGTTTTCCCAGCACCATTTATTGAAGAGGCTGTCTTTGTCCCATTGTATACTCTTGCCTCCTTTGTCAAAAATAAGGGATCCATAGGTGCATGGGCTTATTTCTGGGTTTTCTACCTTATTCCATTGGTCTATATTTCTGTTTTAGTGCCAGTACCATACTGTCTTGAGGACTGTAGCTTTGTAGTATAATCTGAAGTCAGGAAGGTTGATTCCTCCAGCTCCATTCTTCTTTCTCAAGACTGTTTTGGCTATTCGGGGTCTTTTGTGTTTCCATGCAAATTGTGAAACTTTTTGTTCTAGTTCTGTGAAAAATGCCATTGGTAACTTGACAGGGATTGCATCAAATCTATCAATTGCATTTGGTAGTATAGTCATTTTCAAAATATTGATTCTTCCTACCTCAGGAATATGGAATATCTTTCCATCTGTTTATGTCATCTTTGATTCTTTCATTAGTGTCTTATAATTTTCTGTGTACAATTCCTTTGTTTTCTTAGGTAAGTTTATTCCTAGATATCTAATTCTTTTCATTGCAATGGTGAATAGGGTAGATTCCTTCATTTCTCTTTCTGATTTTTCATTGGTAGTATGTAGAAATGCAAGTGATTTCTGTGTATTGATTTCACATCCTGCAACTTTGCTAAATTCACTGATTAGCTCTAATAATTTTCTGATACTAGCTTTAGGGTTTTCTATGTACAGTATCATGTCTTCTGTAAAGAGTGAGAGATTTACTTCTTTTCCAATCTGGATTCCTTTTATTTATTTTTCTAGTCTGATTGCTGTAGCTAAGACTTCCAGAACTGTGTTGAAATATAGTGGCATAAGTGGACACCCTTGTCTTGTTCCTGATCTTAGGGGGATGCTTTCAGTTTTTCACCATCGAGAATGATCTTTGCTGTAGTCTTTTCATATATGGCCTTTACTATGTTGAGGTAGATTCCTTCTATGCCCATTTCTTAAAGAGTTTTAATAGTAAATGGGTGCTGAATTTTGTCAGAAAATTTGCAGAATATTTTCTGCATCTATTGAGATGGTTTTTATCTTTCAATTTGTTACTATGGTGTATCACACTGATTGATTTGCATATGTTGAAGAATCCTTGCGTCCCAGAATAAACCCAACTTGATCATGATGTATGAGCTTTTTGATGTGTTGCTGAATTCTGTTTGCTAAAATTTTGTTGAGGATTTTTGCTTCTGTGTTCATCAGTGATATTGCCCTGTTGTTTTCTTTTTTTGTGCTTTGCCTGGTTTTGGTATCAGGATAATAGGGGCCTCGTAGAATGAGTTTGGAAGTGTTCCTTCCTCTACAATTTTTTGAAAGGGTTTTAGAAGGATAGGCACCAGCTCTTCTCTAAATGTTTGATAGAATTCTCCTGTGAAGCCATCTGGTCCTGGGCTTTTGTTTTTGTTTTGCAGATTTTTTAATAACAGCTTCAATTTCAGGGCTTGTAATTGGGTAGTTCATAATTTCTATTTCTTCCTGGTTCAGTCTTGGAAGACTGAACTTTTCTAAAAATCTACCATTTCTTCCAGGTTACCTATTTTACTGTCATACAGTTGTTCATAACAGTCTCTTACAATCGTTTGTATTTCTGCATTGTCTGTTGTAACCGTTCCTTTTTCATTTCTAATTTTGTTGATTTGATTCTTCTCTTTTTTTCTTGATGAGTCTGGCTAAAGGTTTGTCAATTTTGTTTATCTTCTCAAAGAATCGACTTTTAGTTTTATTAACCTTTACTGTTGCTTCTTTCTTTTCTTTTTCATTTATTTCTGCTCAGATCTTTATGATTTCTTTCCTTCTACAATTTTGGGATGTTTTTGTTCTTCTTTTTCTTCTTGTTTTAGATGTAAAGTTAGTTTGTCTGATCAATGTTTTTCTTGTTTCTTGAGGTAGGATTGTATTGCTATAAATTCCCTCTTAGAACTGCTTTTGCTGCATCCCACAGGTTTTGAGTTGTCATGGTTTTCTTGTCATTTGTTTCTAGAAATTTTTTTATTTCTCTTTTGATTTCTTCAGTAACCTGTCTATTTAAAATTGTGTTATTTAATCTCTGTGTGCTTGTGTTTTTTACAGTCAAAGTCTCCTACTATTATTGTGTTACTGTCAATTTCTCCTTTATGTCTGTCAGTGTTTGTCTTATGTATTGAGGTGCTCCTATGTTGGGTGCATAGATATTTATAATTGTTGTGTCTTCCTCTTGGATTAATCCCTTGATTATTATGTAGTGTCCTTCCTTATCTCTTGTAATCTTCTTTATTTTAAGGTATATTATGTCTGATTTGAGGATTGCTACTCCAGCTTTCTTTTGCTTCCCACTTGCATAGAATATATTTTTCCATCCTCTCACTTTAGTCTATGCATGTCTTTAGGGCTGAAGTTGGTTTCTTGCAGACAGCATATGTATGCATCTTGTTTTTGTATCCTTTCAGCCAATCTATGTCTTTTGGTTGGAGCATTTAATCCATTTACAATTAAAGTAATTATTGATATATATGTTCCTATTGCCATTTTCTTAATAATTTTGGGTTTATTTTATAGATCTTTTTTCTTCTCTTGTATTTCTTGACTGTATAAGTCCCTTTAACATTTGTTATAAAACTGGTTTAGTGGTATTGAATTCTCTTAAATTTTTCTTGTCTGAAAAACTTTGTATTTCTCCATCAATTTTGAATGAGATCCTTGCCAGTTGCAGTAATCTAGGTTGTAGATTTTTCCCTTTCAGTACTTTAAATATATCCTGCCATTCCCTTCTGGCCTCTGGAGTTTCTGCTGAAAGATTAGCTGTTAAGCATATGGGGTTTCCCTTGTATGTTACTTGTTCCTTCTCCCTTGCTGCTTTTAATGTTCTTTCTTTGTGTTTAGTCTTTGTTAGTTTAATTACTATGTGGCTTGGCATGTTTCTCCTTGGGTTTATCCTGTATGGGACTCTTTGTGCCTCTTGAACTTGATTATTTCTTTTTCCATGTTGGGCAAACTTTCAACTATAATCTCTTCAAAACTTTTCTCATACACTTTCTTTTGCTCTTCATCTTCTGGGACCACTATAATTCAAATGTTGGTGCATTTGATATTGTCCCAGAGGCCTCTGAGACTATTCTCAGGTCTTTTCATTCTTTTTACTTTATTTAGCTCTTCAGAAGTTATTTTCACCATTTTATCATCCAGCTCACTGATTCGCTCTTCTGCTTCAGATATTCTGCTATTGATTCCTTCTAGAGTACTTTCATGCATTGCAGAAGGAAATGGCAACACACTCCAGTGTTCTTGCCTGGAGAATCCCAGGGACTGGGGAGCCTGGTGGGCTGCAGACTATGGGGTCGCACAAAGTCAGACATGATTGAAGAGACTTAGCAGCAGCAGCAGCAGCAGCAGCAGAGTACTTTTAATTTCAATAATTGTGTTTTTTTGTCTCTGAATGTTTATTCTTTAATTCTTCTAGGTCTTTGTTAATTGATTCTTTAATTTTCTTCAGTTTGTTTTCAAGGTTTTTTGGTCATCTTTACTATCATTATTCTGAATTCTTTTTCAGATAGTTTGCATATTTCCTCTTCATTTATTTGGACTTCTGTGTTTCTAGTTTGTTCCTTCATATGTGTAGTATTTCTATGCCTTTTCATTATTTTTTTTTAACTTATCGTGTTTGAGATCTCCTCTTCCCAGGCTTCAAGGAAAGTTGAATTCTTTCTTTGAAGAAGATTGAATTCTTTCTTCCTTTTGGTTTCTTCCCTCCTAAGGTTGGTCCAGTGGTTTGCGTAAGATTTCTATAGGGTGAGATTTGTGCTGAGTTTCTCTTTGTTTGTTTTTCCTCTGATGGGCAAGGCTGAGTGAGGTGGTAACCCTGTCTGCTGATAATTGGGTTTGTATTTCTGTTTTGTTTGTTGTTTAGATAAGGTATCCCACACAGGATGCTACCGGTGGTTGGGTGATGCGAGGTCTTATATTCAAGTGGTTTCCTTTGTGGGAGTTTTCACTATTTGATACTCCCTCGGGTTATTTCTCTGGTGGTCTAAGGTCTTGGAGTCAGTGCTCCCACTCCAAAGGCTCAGGGCTTGATCTCTGGTCAGGAATGAAGATTCCACACGTGGTTTGTTATGGCATTAAATGAGATTAAAACAAATATCCAAAAATGAGAAATCAAAGATGAAGCCCAGACAAATGACAGTTACAAAATCAGGCAAATAATAATTAAAATAATGGAATATACACATACACATATACACCCATGAGCAAAGTCAGAACAGTCCTACAAAAATAAAGTACAGTAGATTGACCTGGCAAACAAAGGAAATCAAAATTTATATTTACCAGTTAAGAACAAAACTAACTAAAGCACAAACTGGAAAATAAAGCTAAAGCAAGATGCCAAGAGGCAAATAATGTAATGAAAACAAAACTAACAAGTATATTGAGAGGAAAGGAAAGAAAGAAAGAATAGATATTCAAATTAAATAGAAGTAGATGAAGATGTATATACATTAAAGATTAACTGCAAGGGGAAAAGAACAGTAGGAAATACAAACAAAGGAATATATGTATAAAAATAGAATGGGTTTTAAAAATTAAAATTATAAAAAAGGAGAAAAGAAAAAAAATGGAAGAATGAAAAAAGGAAAACTCCATAAAACTGCAAAAGCCCAAAGTAGAAGCAAAGGTTTATAACAACAATAAAAACTGTGACTGAATGGGTGTATACCCATATGCAAATACACCCATATGGGTGTATACCCTTTTGCTTATGGGTGTATACCCATAAGCAAAATCAAAACAGTCCAACAAGAATAAAATACAATAGACTGACCCAGCAAACAAAGGAAATCAAAAGTTATATCTGCCAGAGGAAAACTAACTAAAGCACAAACTGGAAAACAAAACTAAAGCAAGGTGCCAACTGGGGAGTAAAGCAATGAAAGTAAAACTAGCAAATATGTTGAGAGGAAAGGAGAGAAAGAAAAGAAAGAATAGATATGCAAAGTTAAATAGAAGCAGATAAAGATTTATAAACATTAAAGATTAACTGCCAGAGGAAAAGAACAGTAGGAACAGTAAAGGAATAAATGTAGAAAAAATAGTAATGGGTCTAAAACTTTTTAATTAAAAATAAAAAAGAGTAAGAAAAAAAAGGGCGTGGAAACTCTACAGAACTTCAAAAGCCCAATGTAAAAGCAGAGGTTTATAACAATAAAAAATGTGACAGAAGGGGGGGGAAAAAAAGCTCAAAAGCTTAACTGGATTTCTTAGTGCCAATAAAACTGACAACTACAACAGAGGTGGAAAAAAAGGAAAAAGAGAAAAAAGGAAAAAATCCAAAAGAATCTACAAAACAAGTCAAAAAATAAGAACAATAAATGTCTCTCTCAAGTCACTGCTGTCAGAGTCCTTTCCCTCACTGGGAGTCACAGTTCACCTCGCCTCCCTAGGATGTCCTCCAACACTGTGCTGATCTCTGGACCTGCTAGGGGGCAGCTCCGATTCTCATCTGGCCCTACTCCTATGTTTTCTTGCCTCTAATGTCCACGGCTAAGAGAACTAGTGCATTTTCTTTTATGGGAGCTTTCAATGTCCTTTCATATATTCCATAGACACAGAGTCTGCCTTGTTTATTGTATGGATTTAATTTGTAGCTTGTACAGCTGGTGGGGAGGTTTGGGGTCTTCTTCCTTCACCACACTGCCCCTGGATTTCTCTTGTGGTTTTATTTCCACCTCTGCATGTGGGTCGTCCACTGGGGGTTGCTCCTGAGGCTGCCCTGGAGGACTTGGTTTTGCCCCTGTGAGGGCCAGGTGTGGAGGTGGTGCAGCTGCTTGAGTCACAGGGGTTCTGGCAGCACCAGGTACTCAGGAGGTTGGTGGCTAGGGCAGCAGGAAATACAGTGCTCTAGAAGGGTATGGCAACCAGCTTTAGCCAATCCGCCCCAGTATTCTTGCCGGGAGAACCCCTTTCCCAGACAGAAGTCTGGCAGGCCACAGTCCACAGGGTCGCAAAGGGTCAGACACGACCAAAGTGACACTGTGAGCATAGACACAAGACTTTTTTGCCTGTGGCAGCTCTGCCCCAGTGAGAGTTGAGTGTGAAGGTGGCGGAGCTGCTTGGCTTTCGGGGACCCTGGTGGCACCAAGTGTGCAGGGACAGGGACTGCCTCTACCGCAGGAGTTACGGACCCATCAGAGTCTTTTTTTCCAAGCCTCTTGCAGCTGGTGATCAGAAGGCCTCTTTGGCCAGTCTGTCTCCGCAGCCCCACCTGTTCAGGCACTTAGAGGGCTCCCTTGCCTGGGTTCCTTCTCTGTTGTTTGGCCCATCAGTCACTTAAAGGAGCCCCCTGGGTGGAGTCCTGCTGTGTAGTTCAGTGCCTCAGGCGTTTGATGGGTGAACTTCCCTATTGTTCAGCTGCCTATGCTGGCATGTGGGGAGAGGGAGGCTATGGTGATGGCTCCACCCACTACGTGTGACTCAGCAGTATCGCCTTGCTTCCAAGGCTGCCCGGCTTTCTTCCACTGGCATTTCCCACCATGATCTCCTCACTCACATCCTCTCAATTTGTCTCTCTGCAGTCAACAGCAGCCCTCACTCCCGGACTGCTCCACCATCCCCAAACTCCAGCTTCCTGCTGCTGCGCCTTCCAGAGGACCAGCGTTCCTGTCCGGGGTACGTATGGCTTCAGCAAGGACTGTCTGATTCTCATTCCATTTAGGCTGCCACAGGTCACCTGTTTCACTTTCGGCCTTAAATATTTCTCCTCTGACTCAGACCATTGCCCTGATGTGGGGATCAGACCCCTGCTTCAGTTCCCCCACCCGTCGAGGGCAGGTTCAGTCCTACTAACACTCCTGTTTTTCCCCCTAGTTCCTTCATCCTACTGAGTTTTACATGGTTCTATATATTCTTTTCCACTAGTCAGGTACTCCTGTCCACTCTCAGCTGGTGTTCTGCATGCACTTCTGTGTCTGAAGGTGTATTCCTGATATATCTGTGGAGAGAGATGTACTCCACATCCACCTACTCCTCTGTCATCTTGTTCTCCCCTCTCTTGCTCTTTCAGTGGAAAATAGTTCCTCTGCCATCTTACTTTCCTTAACTTGCTCTGCCTCTATGAATTTAGGTGAAACGATTTCCTATTGTGGTGACAAAGAGGTGTTCTTATGTGAGAGCATCCTTATGCAGGCTGCATATGCCCAGTGCCTTTGGTGGGAGAGCTGGACCTGATGAGCTTGCCAGTCACATCTTTCCTCAGGATGTGCTAGCAGAGGGTATGGCTGATTATGGGGGAGCTAGAGCTTGCCTGGAGTGTGAGATGGGATCTCCTTTCTGCTCAGTCGTCATCACTGCCCTGTCAGGAGCAGCATCTGCTCTCAGATCACTGAATCAGAGGTTCTGAGGGTTGGGCTCAAGGTGGCTCTGTTCCCTTTAAGAGTGTGTTTCCTTCTCCCTGCTCTGGGACCTTTGCCCTCACAGAGGGGAGTGCTGAAGCAAGTGGGGTTCGTGTGCTTACAGAAGTCCAGTGCCCTGTCTGTGTGGACAACTGTGGCTGCAATCAGACCATGGTCACACCTTGCCATGGTTGTCATGGCCACGCCACATCTAGTGCTGGGCTGCAGCGTGGGGAGCACGGGGGCTCAGTGTCCCCTCATCTTGGGTTAGGACACACGGCAAGGCTGTGGTGGGGACTCCAGCAGCTGCACTGCTGTCAGAACTCTGGGTTGCTTCTGGGGTGCAACCTGAGGAAGCACCCGCAGTGGCCACCACCACTCCACCTGAGCTACACCCCAGGGCCTCAGGGTGCCACTGCATCCCTAGATCAGGTCTTTTTCCAGGTCCTGGACGCCTAGATCTAGTGCCACGCTGTGGTACAGAGCGAGCAGGGCCAGGGTTCACTCAGTTCCAACTGGGGAATGCAGCAAGGAGGTAGCAGCTAGGACAGACCTCTCTCCACCTTCCTGGGGACACACCACACCTGTGCAGTCCTCACAAGCGGGGGTCTAGTCTTCTCCTGCCTTTTCATCTGTCCCAGCAGTTCTCCAGGCAGCCAAAGGGGTTTGTCTCCTACTCACAGGACTCAAAGACCGTGACACCCAGTCTGTGACTGGATCCACTCACTCCCCAGGGCAAGTGTCCATCCGTGCAATCTCCTTTTTCCTCTTGTTCCCTCCCAGGTCTGTGGGTCTCAACCTGATGCTTTTTTTTTCTGTCCTACTTTATTATGTGTTTATCTTTCTGAGAGTCTTGATTGTACAGGAGTCCTTCTGCCAGTTTCCAGTTCGTTTTCTCTAAGAAGTGTTTCATATGCAGGTGTATTTTTGATGTGTTCATGAAGGGAGGTGAGCTTCGTGTCCTCTCACTCTGCCACCTTTCTCTCTCCCTCTCCAGCACATCATTGGTCTTAAGCCAGACTTTACAAGACAGAATACTCACTTTGGTCTTCTGACGAATTAATCTGTGTCCTTTCATCAATAGAAAACCTATACTTGAGTAAAGAAGCAGGAAGGAGAAATATGAGATTGCAAAAAGTAAAGGAGCCTCGACTGCAGTGTAACTGGTCTGCAGAAAATAGGAAGTCTAGGAACTAATTGCTTACATTCCTTCTGCCATGGGAACTTCAGGGGAAAGATGGCTGCATATTCTTCCATTCACTGTTCTATCTCCATCATCCTTGCCCTCTCCACGAAAAGAATTATGAACAGTTCAAATGCTTCACTTAACTCCTGGAGAATCACTAACCATTTCTGATCACATCCCTTAGTCATCAATAAGCAGGGATTTCCTAAATCTAGATAATCATTTATAAAATATGACCTTGAGCAGGTTCAGAGCAATATGTCAGCACTAATGAAGTAGGGAAAAGTGTGGGTCAAGGGAAAGAGAGCCAGAGTAAAGAAAGAAATTAAGAATGGCACCTAGGATGGGGTGAGTTCTCTGAGGGTTCAGATTCTACTATGTTAGTAGGGTTCTCTTGAGGCTTGGAAATGGCAACCACATGGTGCCTATGCTTGCATTCCCCTTTCCCTCCCTCACAATTCTTGGTGTATCCTTGAGAATATCTGGGAAACTGCACAAAAAGAAAGTTAAAGCAAACTTCTTCTGTCATATGTCCATAAAAGGAAAAGATTTCTATGTTTCCAAGAAGCAAAAGTTCATTTTTAATTCAAGTTTATGCCCCCACCTTTAGGGGAAGAGCTATCCAGTAAATTATGTAAATTTCAAAATTTGCTAGCAGAAATAAAAATCCAGAAACTTGGAGGAAAATGAACACAATAACAAATGGTAAGTTTTTTATCATAAACAACAACACTTGGCTTCAGAAGAGAGAGAGGTGTGCAGCTTAATTAGGAAGTGTTCGCCCAGAATACCAATGCCCTCCCAAATGCTCCACTTAGTTTGCCATGGGCCATTGTCTTTCTCCATAAAGTTAAATTAGCATCTGCAGCAACTCTCCTAGAATTAAAGACTTTAGCTCTGTGTCTCATTTTGAACACTCACTGGTCTTGAACTAAATTTAAACCATGAATGGATTATTTAAAGGTTGATAATCTTCACATAACATTACTTCAGCAATGAAACTAAAACCCCTAGAATAAAATTCTGTTGGTTAGCCAAGAGGACCCTGGTTAGGTTCCAGTTTCATAAAATTATCTAGCATTTGCAACTGTAAATGCTTTAAGGCCTTTTTAAAGGTGATATTATGACCTATACAACACTGAACATAAAGTGATTGACAGTAAAACCTTGAGCTGATCTCTAGAGGAAGAGGGGGTGATAGAGGCCCATTGGAAGTGTCACGTACTTCCTCCAATCGAGAAGAGTCTCTTTTCTCTTTTCCTCTCTAACATCAACAAGGAGCAACTCTTCTGTTCCAAAAGGATTTTTAGATTTCCATCCCAAAGAAAACATATCCCACTGAGAAAATTCAATAGCCTGTGAGATTGCAGAGCCAGAGTACACTTATTGGGGAGCAAAGTGGCATCCACAGTTACCAAATTAACTTGTTACACCCATGACACCTACCAGTACTCCCAGGTACAGGCTGTCATGCTGTGGAAGGGTATAGTCAGGAGAAGTAATCTGGTTATTAGACAATCACAAATCTGTGAAGCCCTGGAGGTCATACAGATCATCTTTTCTACTTCAGTCTACAGGCATTGTCCCCAGTGGAGAGCCCACAGGTTCTTGTGTTGCTTGGTCCCTAAAGAAGGCTGGACATACTGCAGACACTTGTGCTAAGATTGGGCATCTGGAATGTGATGCTTCTGGTGTGTTACTATGTTCTTGTGGGGTGGGAGAGAATAAAAGGAGATCTGGAAGAAAATCCCATCCTGTCAACCTAGGGAAAACTGAACTACCTAGAGGAATCAAAGAGACCTCATGAGAAAAAGGTTCTGCTCCATTTTCATTTTTCTCTCCCATTTAAAGATTTAGCCAACTCACTAATACCTGGGAAGCAAGAAACAAGTGTCTCAGCTTAGGGCAGACCTGGAACTAAGAACAACAGGCCAACAGTCAATGTCCACCTGACAAGGGGAGCCAACCTTCCATATGATCCTGTTATGTGAGCTATCATGGATATCCTGATGTCCACACAGAAATCCCAGAAAATTCCAGAAGCCCTATTGGAAATTTGCTGGATCTGCTTTGTATCTATTATTTGATGGGACCTGATATCCTGAAAGTATATTGTATCATGTACTGAAGCACTATTACCCTCCTCATTGAATGCTCAGAAATAGGTGAAAAGCAGCTACTGTGATCTCAGAAACTGAGGAAAGCTTCAAGGCTGTTCTCATAGTTCTGAGCAGAGAGAAACAGACCCAGCCCATTAATTCTGTTAGACACAAGGCAGGAAATGATCTTTTTGTAACTACGCTGAGAATTGTTAGGGAAAGATGAGATCAAGAAGGAAGGTCACAGTCACTCTACAAGCAGTTGTAGCATCAACAAATCAGCAAATAATTTGAGAAAACCAACGTGATTTATGATTAATAATCCTAAAAATCTGTAATAGGTATAGATAGACACAGATATATACACATACACACAAGGCCTAATGCAGGTAAAAATGAGACAAATATATGACTATTATCAACAATTAAAAAATTGTTGATAATCACATTTTTAAAATCACATTAAAAAATAATGTGACAAGCCACTACTACTGCGGCTGCTTCAGTGTCATGTACAGGGTAAAAGAAAGAAATACTCATGTGTCAATTACTGTGTTCCCGTCAGTGCTATCATCTTGGATCTTCATTCCAAAAATGGCAAGGACTGATCATCATAATCACAAAACAATACCATAGGACATTATGAAATTTAAAATAAGTTTCCTAGGTGTTGTTTCATCTCATGATCACCCTGTGAGAAAAGCAGGCTATTAGGGCAGACATGGTAGTATTAAGAAGAGGAAGCATGGAAAAGAAAGGAAGGGCAGAAAGGGAGAAAGGGAAGGAAGAGAGAAAGGAGGAAGGGGGGAAAGTTGCCTCCCAGGTCTTCCTGCAATTGGATATCAGTCTCAATTCTATTAATATCTCCTAATATCTCTAACAAGTGTTCCAGAGATTAAGAACCACACAGTTCTTTGAAATTCATGATAGCAATTGCTCTACAAATTCTAAGTAATAATATCGTCATCATCAATCTTAGCTATAAAATTTCTCATAAACTCATATATTAAGCTGGGAAACTTTAGAAAAAAACAACAGTAAGAGCAAAGTTAAGCACAAAGTGAAGGAAGTTGGTTAAGGAAGAAAAAAAAAGCAACAAGCACTAACTTTCCCCATAAGCCTCATAATCTTTCTCCGGGAGGCACTCGGCAGCCAAGCAGTAAGCTTCCATGAAGCGCAGGGTGTGTAAAGAGACCCAGAGACCAGCCCTTCGAAGGGAAATCCCTCCCATTTTGTCCTCAGTTCAACTCCCAAGATTCCCAGGCTCACTGTGTGAGTCACACTGCAATTGCCTAGGACAGGCATCTGCACGGATGCCCTCTGCTTCAGCAGGGAATTGCAAGCTCCCGCCTGCCTGTAATAAGGGGGGAAATCAGGGCAATAATGTGACCGGATGCTGGAAAGCTGGCAGCCAGAGAAAACAGTAGTGTATTTGGCAAATTTTCTTTTGCAGGGCTTTTTTTTTTACTGTAAAGAACATTGGCCTCCATGGACTAAGAGAAATTTTGCGTCCCTTTCTCGAATTTGATCTCTTTGTTCCCATTTTAATAGGTCGTGGGAAGTTTCCTGTGAAGACGTAAACAAGCTTTGTGTTTATTTTAATCACTTTTTCCTCATGTTTCCAGGCTCTGGACAACCCCCGGCCCTCACTTGAATTGTAGTAGTTAGAGTAGAACACAACCCAGTTGTAACTCAAGCCTTTCCTTTTGTAAGAGGAAGTGGTGAGATAAATAAAGGGATGGTGTTTCTTTAAAGCAGCTGCATCTCCTATTAACTGGCTAAAGAACTAACTCCTCAACAAAAAGTAGTCAGCTGAACTAGTTTAAGAAAGAAATCTTCGAGCTGGCGAATTTGTAGCTTTGAAAATTGAACACCTACCTAAGAAAGAATCTCTCGCTTTCCTGTCGTTCATGAATAGTCCCTCTCTCCTTTCTCAGTGAATCATCTTGAAAATGTTGCCATTTTATGATATCTAGTCCCTCTCATCTGAATTATCAACCCACAGTAATCTGGCATCTGCCCTTACTACCTTACTGAAACTTACAAAGAAAATGATCAAAATGACCTGCTTATTGACAAAGTGAATATTTTAAAATCCTTATCTTATTAGATTTCTATGTAGTATTTCTAGATGCTGACCAACCTCTCCTTTGAGAAATTTCTCTTTTCTTTGCCATGATAACATGCTCTCCTGATTCTCTGACATCTCAGAACAATTCTTTTTTTTAAGGCAGCAATTATAAAATTTTTAATATTCTTCAAGTAGAGAATAGAGTTAAGTAAACACTTTTTAACTTTTAAATTAGATCATTCTTAGAGTTCTTTCCTGAATCCTCTTCCCCCATCTTCTTAAAAATAGGTGTTCTTTTGTGTTCTCCACCTCTTCTTTATCATATTTGTTTATTCTTGTGTTTTCAACATCACCTCTACATAATTTTCACATCTGTATCTCTAGCCTAGACTTCCTTCCTAAGTCCTTGCATCTTCATCTCTCCATCTTGACTGTAGCCTTGGTTATTATGAACAGTTCTAACTCAGCTCCTGCTGCCAGACTCCCACCACAAGTGCCTGCTGCTGCACATCTTTCTGTATTCTGCCCCCAGGACCTTCTCTAATACCGCAGGAGTTGGGCAGCCCACAGTGGGGGTGTCAGGAGACAAAAGCTCCAGACTTCCATCCTTCAGATGACTAATTCTTGGAAGCATTCTTTGTTCTTCTCAAGAATCCCTTTTGCCTGGACTACTGATCTGAATAAAGTACCCTGACATTGTCTCTTCCTCCTTCACCATCCCATTCTTCTTACCTGGATGCTCATGCTTTGTGGGATCACTACCCAAATAAACTACCCACACCCAGGTTCTTATCTCAGGCATTGCTTTTAGCAAAACCCAAAGGTATTTGGTACCAAGAATGGTCCTGGAAAGCATATTCTCAACATGAGACTACGGCCATACTGTCTCCATTTAGATGATACCAGTAATATAATCACTGGTGAGAGCAGGAGAGTGATAAAACCCAGCATGATGTAGCATTCAATTACTGAGACTCTCACCCAGAGTGAATGTGATGAAATATAGGGGAGAGAAAAAGCACTGCATGAATGATATGGGCTGATGGTAATTACCAGTATTGTGGAATTGAAAGTTTTTTGTTAGATGTCATAAAAGGTTTGAAAGAATAGAATAGAATATGGAGTAGAAATAAAATACCAGAATCACATCAGCTATCAACTCAGTGCCCACTGGAAGATCAGAAAGCTTCCATTGGTGCAGTTCAGTTCAGTCGCTCAGTTGTGTCCAGCTCTTTGTGACCCCATGAATCACAGCATACCAGGCCTCCCTGTCCATCACCAACTCCCAGAGTCTACCCAAACTCATGTCCATTGAGTCAGTGATACCATCCAGCCATCTCATCCTCTGTCATCCCCTTCTCCTCCTGCCACCAATCTCTCCCAGCATCAGGGTCTTTTCCAATGAGTCAACCCTTGGATGAGGTAGCCAAAGTATTGGAGTTTCAGCTTTAGCATCAATCCTTCCAATGAACACCCAGGAGGATGGACTGGTTGAATCTCCTTACAGTCCAAGAGACTCTCAAGAGTCTTCTCCAACACCACAGTTCAAAAGCATCAATTCTTCAGCACTCAGTTTTCTTCACAGTCCAACTCTCTCATCCATACATGACCACTGGAAAACCATAGCCTTGACTAGACGGACCTTTGTTGACAAAGTAATGTCTCTGCTTTTTAATATGAAGGTCCAAAAAGAACTTCCCTCTTAAAATCAGATGGTAGTCTATGTTGAAAGTCAGGCCAAAGAGCTAAACCTTATGAAAAGACTGAATGTACAATGTTGAGATATCTCCCAAGCTGAAGACACAGCCATAATAGAAAAATAGTTGAATCCTGAGACCTGATATGAAGATATTTGGGTGGATTCATTTAAGAAGATTGAGGCACCAAGTTCTACTGGAGCCTTAAGACTGCCTGAAGCAGCTTGCTCCCTTCTGCTAGAGAAAGAGCGTCCCTTACCTGAATATATTGTAAAGATCTCACATGAGGCAGATTCCTAGAAAGATGATATTGCCTCCTTAAGACCTACCACAGTCTCCCCTTACAATGCACAAACTAATAACTAAGGTCATGATGCAGGATTCACTGAATAGGGAAATAAAGTCCCTGCTCCAGAAGAAAATAGCTTTAACAAATTGTAGTACTAGCTTATTAAGGCTTCCTTGGTGGCTCAGTGTTAAGAATCTCCCAGCCAATCCAAGAGATGAAGATTCAATTTCTGGTTCAGGAAGATCCCCAAGAGAAGGAAATGGCAACCCACTCCAGTATTCTTGCCTNAGAGGCTTTTATTGCTGTCTTCTTTCTCACTTATCCCTTGAGAAAACAGTTCCTTCCAAATTGAAACTTACCAAAAACACTAGTCATTTTGCTCGACTCACAGTGAGACCTAACAGTACCAAAATGTATGAGTTTGGAACAGAGAAAGGGACCTGCAAGGGGTGGCTCATGCCTCAAAACCCCCAAATTCCCCCAAAGGCTTTCAGCAAACCCCTTTTATAGGAAAGGTAAGGGAGGGCTGTGGAGAAGAAAATGGCAACCCACTCCAATGTTCCTGCCTGGAGAACCCCAGGGACGGGGGAGCCTGGTGGGCTGCTATGGGATTGCACAAAGTTGGACATGACTGAAGCGACTTAGCAGCAGCAGCAGCAGCAAAGGGAGGGCTGTGGTTGGTTTTTGCAGATTTCTTGGTGTCAGAATTTTTGTTCTTGACATCATGGTCAANAGCCTGGTGGGCTGCTATGGGGTTGCACAAAGTTGGACATGACTGAAGCGACTTAGCAGCAGCAGCAGCAGCAAAGGGAGGGCTGTGGTTGGTTTTTGCAGATTTCTTGGTGTCAGAATTTTTGTTCTTGACATCATGGTCAACTAATACTGTTCCTATAAATCTCTACCAAATACTATTTTCTGTTCTGGAAAGAAAGGGCAAGGTCCCCAGGCACAACATTCACCCTCTGAGGTCTAGGTGCTGGCTGAGGGTGGGGGGTCTCTGCAAGGCCCAGTTACCCTGCCCAGGAGTATTCCTCCAGTCCCCAGTCTGGGTCGGCCTGCCAGGACGAACAAGGCAGATCTCAGCTGGCAGTTGCCTCAGGGCCAGGACCCCATACCCTGCCCAGCAGTCACCACTGAGGGAGCCAGGAGCCCAGGAGCCAAGTAGGCCTCAGGTTCCTCCGTCCTCCCAAACAGCAGGGCTCGAGCCTTACAGACGGTGTCCCATCACAGACTGTCACTTCCATTAGGTCACAGAGGCGATGGGAAAGAGGCTCATGGCCACCTCAGTGCCTCAGCCTGGCCAGTTGGTGGGTTTGGCAAGGGCTATGGAGCCCCGAAGGCTGGCCTGAGACCAGGTGAGCTGGAGAGCTCTCTGGAGAAAGCCGGTATCCACCCCTTACCTCACTCTGCCTGAAGACTGCCACTCCACCCACCAAGACCGAACAGGCCTCTACCGGTTGCTCACTGACCTCGGTTCGCTGGGGGCGGGGCCCCCTCAGGGTCGACCAATGACTGGGCAGCACCTCTAACCGCCTCTCTAACCTTCCGGTTAGTGGCTCGTGAAAAGAGTTGCCTGGCAATGGTGCTAAGGGCTGTGCACAGCCCTGGGTCTTTTGTGAAACCGCTGCTCATTTGTATTTAGAGAACTGTTCAATGTGTGTGTTCCCAGCCTTTGCCAGGGATACTAAACTCACATTTCAATGTTCTTCAACAATACATCTTCTCAACCAAAAATGACCCTACCTNTCTTTTGTGAAACCGCTGCTCATTTGTATTTAGAGAACTGTTTAATGTGTGTGTTCCCAGCCTTTGCCAGGGATACTAAACTCACATTTCAATGTTCTTCAACAATACATCTTCTCAACCAAAAATGACCCTACCTTACATCTTCCAGAATGACACATTCACCCGGCTCCTCTGTCCATGGGATTTCCCAGGCAAGAATACCTGAGGGGTTGCCTTCTCCAGGGGATCTTCCTGACCCAGGGATCAAAATTGCATTTCCTGCATTAGCAGGTGGATTCTTTACCACTGAGCCACCAGGGAAATCATACAGCCTTTACTTACAATTCCCTATTGAATTTATGATGGACATAATAAATTCTGGGATTCTGAATTAAGAACTAATTCTGGGATGTTAAGTGTCTAGACCAAAAAAGAAGGTTCTATTTGTCATTCTCCCCTCCTATTGCCCTCTTTTCCTTTCTCTATTTAAGTCTTTTTTCCAGAAAGTTGCTCAACCATGCACTCTTCCAGAGCTTGATTCTTACACTTCATTATTCAAGCAAGACATGCTACTGAGATAAGGTCTTGGCTGACTTACATTCTGGCCCAGCAGCTGTAATTACNTTCCCTATTGAATTTATGATGGACATAATAAATTCTGGGATTCTGAATTAAGAATTAATTCTGGGATGTTAAGTGTCTAGACCAAAAAAGAAGGTTCTATTTGTCATTCTCCCCTCCTGTTGCCCTCTTTTCCTCTCTCTATTCAAGTCTTTTTTCCAGAAAGTTGCTCAGCCATGCACTCTTCCAGAGTTTGATTCTTACACTTCATTTTTCAAGCAAGACATGCTACTGAGATAAGGTCTTGGCTGACTTACATTCTGGCCCAGCAGCTGTAATTACCTGCTGTGTCGACTGTCCCCCAGTACAGCAGGGGGAATTTTATTAGAAACGCCAGTGGGTTTTGTGCAAATAGTCATTCCAAGTCGTTAGTGACTGTTCTCATTCCCAAGATTGCCATGAAAAATTACGTGTTAGCATCAAACCTAGCTCAGTGTAAGCTTTCAAGTTCCCAGCCAGTCTCAGGAGGTCCTACATCTCTTCTCTCTTGATATATTCTTTGTCTGTTGGCCAACACATAGCTGAGAAGCAGGCAGACGGGTGTACAGCCTCATGAAATTCAGCCCAGTTTTTCCAACTTGTTAAGTATCATTTCCTGTTTGCCTTGAATTAAGCGAGAGTTGCTGTGGTGTCATACATTATTCACCAAGTACAGTATACTACAGTTCACCTTTCCAGAGGTGTCTGAAACATTCAAGACTTAAGTCATTGGCTCAAAATTTGTTAGATTGACTCCAATTTAGGTCATACTTCATACTGATGCCCCAAAATTCAATTTTTTATTATCTACTTAGTTACCGACTTTATTTCTAGTCTTAATAACTTAAAAAAATTCTTTTATAGTAATAACTACTCTGACATTGTTATCACTTTAACAAAAATGTTAAAATTAATCATAAATGCAAAATTTTAGTTCACTAAAGTGTTATTTTCTATTTTTAAAAGGAGAGTGTTAATTAGTCATAAATATCTGGTTTATAGCAGATTCAAGTGACTTGGTTCTGCTAAGGACAAAAAGTTTCATCACCAGAGGTGATAGAACACAAATTACAGACAACAATCCCACTAATCCATATTGGCAAGAAAAAACAACCAAACAAACTAATGTAACTCTAGATAAAATTCCTAGTTCTTACCAAGGGTTTCACCACTAATCCTCTTAGGATGAAAAGTTCAGCACACTTGTGATATTGGGGAAATCCCAATTTGAGGCAAAGGTAGTTTGGGTTAGCTATTGGCATCTCATTGAGTAACAATAATAAAATATTCTACACATGTACCCCTCTTTCCATTTCAGTGGAAGAAATCGAGTGGCATCTGGGTTTGAAGCTCTTATGACTAGGAGAGGCAGTATATCATAATGGTTAGGTGTATAACCCCAGGAACATACTTGAATGAGTTTGCAGCCTATTCTACACAATCAATGTATGTGCGAGCGTGCTAAGTTGCTTCAGTCATGTTCATCTCTTTGTGACCCTATGGACCATTGACCCAGAAAACGAACTTACATCTCTTACATCTCTTGTACTGGGAGGTGGGTTCTTTACCATCAGCACCACCTAGGAAACCCAACACAATAAATAGCATTAAACGAGTTACTCAAGATCTTTGTGTCTCAGTTTTTGCATTTTTAAAATGGGGATGATAATAATAAGCCAAGTTTTAGGGATATTATAAACATCTAGAACAGTACCTGATCCAAAAAAGATAATTCAACAAATGTTAAGTCTGTGGCTATAGCTGTGAAAGCAAGACTATAGTTTTATTTTTAAAGCTCTCAGTGGCTGCAGCTAATAAGGTTGTGACCTCTGCTGCTGCTGCTGCTAAGCCGCTTCAGTTGTGTCCAACTCTATGCAATCCCATAGACGGCAGCCCACCAGGCTCCCCCATCCCTGGGATTCTCCAAGCAAGAACACTGGAGTGGGTTGCCATTTCCTTTTCCAATGCATGAAAGTGAAAAGTGAAAGTGATGTCGTGTCTGACTCTTAGCGACCCCATGGATTGCAGCCCACCAGGCTCCTCCGTCCATGTTTTTCTAGGCAAGAGTACTGGAGTGGGGTGCCATTGCCTTCTACGTGGTTGTGCCTAGCCCTGTTAACATTTCATTCACACATTTTCAGTAAACTGAATGCAATGAGAGCAAAAGAAATCATTCTGAACTGAGAATAAGGTTATAGTGACTGTCTTTGCCACCAACTGATGGTGATCATAAATGATTTGGGCTATTTCCTTATCTGAAGACTGAAGGGAGTAAAATTTATATCTCTAAGCTCCCTCCAGATCTTACAAAAGAGACTGTACTTGACTATCTTGAAACAATTGGGATGCAATTTTTTAACAACCATTTTTCAACAGGTATGTTTGCATGCTTGCTTTTAGATGTTTTCCTTCTTTTAAACTTTAAATTGAAGGTTTGTGTTAACTAAAACAGGGTTTCATGAATTTTGAACCAGAAATACAACAAAATGCATTTTATACCAAAGAGTCAATAATAGCATATTATATTCTAAATTAACATAATTTTTTAAAACATAAACTTCTAGTTTAGGGCAACTTTGAAAATAAGGACTTCAATTAAGAGCTATATAAAGGAAAGACAGGGAGATAAGAGAAAGAAACTGTAACTCTTAAAGGATAATTTAAATTACACTTTTAGAAAGCATTTTTAAAACAGAGTCATCTTTGCAGGGAGCACATAGTCTTGAAGGGAGGTGCTAAAGAGTCAGAAAGAAGACAAATCAATTACAATCTTCAAAGATAGTATTATCTCAAGGAAACAGATGAGTGCCTCAAGAGAAAAGTTGGTTAAGAAAAAAACCTGATAAAAGAGAACAAAGGGATTTTCCAGATAAATAAAGGGATAATGAAGAGATATGTGTATCAGGAGGAAGATTTTTTTTTTTTTTTTTTAAGTTATAAAGCAATCAGGACAATAGGGGAAATATGGATATGGACAATATATTAGGCAACAGTGTGGTGTCAATGATAATTTCTTCAGTGATAACAAGATTGTGGTTAAGTATGAGAATGTCTTATTAGAAGATATATGCTCAAGTATTTAAGGGTAAGTAAAGGGAAAAGATGCAACTTATTCTCAACTGGTTCAGGAGGGAAATGTTAAAGAAAAAGAAACAGTAAATGTGGCAAAATATTGGCAATCATGAATATAGGTGAACAATCTGCAAGAGTTCATTGTATTTTTCTTGTAATTTGAGTGCAGGTTTGACATTTTTTTTTAAAGGAGTTCTCAAAATTTTAAAAATTCACATGTAACCTTTGAATAAATGTCATCGTTTACCAAAAAAAAGAGCTTTCAGATGTATTTGACCCTTGTCCATTCTCCTCCCCCCCAGCACTTTATCAAAGAAGGAGTGTTTGAAAATGAATCAGTAGTTGCTGATTGGTTCACACATCAGAACACCAGGGGCTTTTGAGGTTAGTGCTCTCCTTGTAATTAGAGCCAGTTATTTTGTGGTATCTATTGGGTAACATCGAGAGAAAAAAAAAATGGGAACCAATAAATGTAAAGTCAGCCAGTGGTGAGAATAAAGCTAGCAAGGGGAATGTCTTCCCCTAAACTGAGGTGGTGTAAAGTCTTGAGTGGATAAACACGAAGGGATAACTCAATACATGCAGCCATATGGCTCACATCTCTTGGGCAGCTATGGGTGGTGGAAAATAAACTGATTTTGGTAGTCTATTGAGCCTTTTTCAATTATAAAAAATCAACTTGTCTAAAACAACAAAAGGTGAAAAAACTTTAAAGGAACCCTCGAAAGGTGGAATTTTTCTTAATGAGGAAGCATTCTATCACTATTTTAAATTTAAAATTATAATGAAGAATTCTGGCAAGGAGAAAAAGAAATGGTGTTCCCATATATTGCTGATTTCAGCATAAATTAGTACAGCAGTTTTGGTAAATAATTTCACAAGAAGCGTCAAGAGTTACAAAAATATTCTTGTCCTTTAATCATTTTTCACAATGTATCTTAACAGAGGAGAGAAAAGTAAGGGAGAAGGAGGTGAGGAAAGAAGAAATGAAAGAAGGGAAAGAAAGAAGTGAAAGAGAGAGGAAGGAAAGGTGAGCTATATATAATAAGATGGTCATTGCAGATATCTACAAAAACAAAGAGACAGGCTAAAAAGAGAGGAGGAAAAAGAAAGAAAATGCTCGATAATGATGACCTGTTTGCATAATGCACATCAACATTTGTTGTTGTCATTCATTCACTGTCATGTCCAACATCAGCACTAAGTACATAAAATATTCTGCAAATGGTAAGACTATACATACATGCTAGGTCTCTTCAGTCATATTCAACTATTTGCAGTCCTATGGACTGTAGCCAGCCAGACTGTCCGTGGGATTCTCCAGGCAAGAATACTGGAGTGGGCTGCCATTGCCTTCTCAAGGGGATCTTCCATGCCCAGCGATCAAACCCATGGCGTTTACATCTCTTGCTCAGGTCCTTTACCACTAGCACCATCTTGGAAGCCTGTAAGACTATACAGGAAGAAGGAAAAATGCTTACAGTGCCAGGCACATAGATTTAACAATTGCATCTACATTTTTAATTCAACTATGTAAAGTCATGAAGCACAAAGATACTGATCTGTTGGATTATAACCAGGATAGGAATTGGGTTTATCCTTTTAAAATTCCCATTGCTATTGTTATGAGAAGAGACTTGAGTTTAATCATTCTCTGAATAGTTTAGGGCATGCATGCGGCTTTGTTATTGTTGTTGTTTAGTTGCTAAGTTGTGTCCAGCTCTTTTGTGACTCCGTGGACTGTAGCCCACTATGTTTCTCTGTCATGGGATTTCCCAGGCCATTTCTTTCTCCAGGGCATCTTCTTAACCCAGGGGTCAAACCCATGTCTTCTGCATTGGCAGGCCATTGAGGCACCAGGGAAACCCATGCATGCACCAAAGTATAGTAAATTGAATATAAATTTTGGGGTATCAGTAAATATAAATTCTCTCCTCTACTGCAGACTGTCCATATAAAATTTTATTAAACCCTATGATTCCTCAGTCTGTTCTTATATAAAGAAATCTAAAGACACTAAAATAATATTTACAAGATTAGAAAAATATATGCCAATTTGATGAGACTACTTATTTTAGGTTTCCACCTTTACAATGTGACTCTGATACTGGCAACACATCTATTTGTCATTTTCAGGAAACTTGGTTTAGAAGATCACATAGTACACCAGAGGTTAGAATATGGGCTCTAGAGTTAGGTAAATCTGAATCCGTTTTGTACGTTGAAAATATTGAGAATATTTGTTAGCAACTTTCTGCACCTTTGCTTCCCTATCCGTAAAGTGAGTAAAAACACCTGTCGTAGGGTGATCATGAAGACAAATGAGTTGCTATATATAAAGTGGTTAGCACAATGTCTGACATATGACGATGCTAGGTGAACATCAGGGATTGCTGTTGGTCTCTTTAATTTCTTTAACAAGCCATGGTCCGAAACCTTATAGGGCCCGGTTCTCTATTTTGACTCATTTACAGTAAGTTAGAGTATTCAGTGGGTAATGTTCCTTGAAAACATCTTCAGTGGCATAATTCTATCATCATATAAGATACATTAAATAATATATTATTGGGCTGTATTACATAATATGTAAAATTATATAGGGTTGTGGGAGATTTTAAAAGAAAAACTTTACAAAGTTATGTCCAGATATGTTATTCTCAAGTCCCATAGAATATGTGCAGTTGAGAGGAAACTGAAGAGTGAGTTTAGGCTCTTCCTGGAACTAGCCCTGAAAGAGTTCATTTTCCTATTGCCTCTTGCTGCATTCATAATACCCAAATTCAGGATTTGAATACCCCAGTGGATACTGAGACATTTTAGATCATCTGCATCCCTTTGTTTCTCTAGAAAAGTCAATTACAGAATCATGGGGATTCATCCAAACTTCTTTGAGGAACTGGTCTAATTGTCTAATCCAGCCATAATCAAGAAATAGAGAAGCTGACCAAGAATTTCTCTGTAAAATAAGCAGAAAATTTGACACTAAAAATACCTAAATAATAGAAAATCAATCTGCAGATTGCATCCTGTTATTACTCACCAAGCAGTTCTGTACACTTAAAACAAATAAGGCTGGGTATTAGCACAGTGGTGGCACTATTTTTGCTTGCAGGAAACTTGCACTTTATGTGATCAAAATATATGTGTGAATAAACAAATTATGGTGAACTATCAAATGCGTCCAAAATACAGTCCTGACAGCATGATTGTGAATGAGCTTTAAATCCTAAAGTCTTCATTCCAGCAGGTAGTAATCTTTAGGTTCTTTTTAGTTCCACAAATAACTTAGGTCTTGAACTTTCAACACCTCATTAACTGAAAGGAGAGGCTGGGGCAATCAGTGTTGCAATAGCATGACTGCTTTTCTTTTTTTTTTTTAACTCTCTCAGCCACCAACGGATAGCTGCAAAGCTGCTTCTACTAAGAATGTGTTGAGGGAGTTTCAAGGCTCACCAAAGTTCACTGTTTTGCTGTCAGAGGGACAATTAACCTGATGCATCCCTCAGGTTAATTATAAAGGAGGCATCTCATTGGATTAATAAATACTGAGGCTGTTGCCCTAGAAATGAGGGAAAATAGTATCAAATAATTCAGTTTGCTCTATCTGGTTGGCACTTGGCAGTGTTAGTTATTTGGCAGGTCGACATGACCCGGGTTAAGTCACAAAAGACCACATGGGCAGCTGTGGAAGCAAGCCAAGTGATGCTAGCATGTGTCACACAAAGCACTCTGTGCATATTTGTCAAGTTAAAGTACCACACAAGGTGAGCTGGCTTTCCTCTGTAGACGAAAAGCAAAATTGTTCTTCCACTTATTTGATTAATAAAGATACTTTATTCTGGAGCAAAATTTCACTGAAAGTAGTCTCCAAATGTATTTCTAAATTCTAGGAGTTTGAAAAATATACTGGTAGAGTAAGAGAGTCTATTCCTGGAAAAAGTCAAAATATATATATAATCTACAACCCAAATGCATTAGAAAGCAACTCTGCCTGGACATATCAAAAGTGACTTCTAAGTAAGCACAAACTTGGCACTTTGTTTTACTATGATAATAGAAACGACAGTTAAAAAGTTTATCTTTTTTCTTCCTAGAACAATATCTAACCTGTTTTAAGCTCTTGATAAGTATTTCTTGAATAAATGAATAACTCTTTGACTAGCCTAGGAAAGTAGACTCCATTTGGCATTTATGCCTATGATTAATCTCCTGGTAATTTCCACTGGTATTTTAGGGACATGTTTGATACTCTAATTCTTTGAGATTCAAAATTTGGCCCACAGACAAGCATCCTCAATGTCACCTGGGGGCCTGTGAAAATGACAATATTTCATGCCTAGTGAACCAGCATCTTCACGTTTCGTGCATGCATGCTCAGTCATGTCCAACTCTCTGTGACCCCCCTAGACTGTAGCCTGTCAGGCTCCAGGAGAGAATATTGGAGAGGGGTACTGTCTCCTACTCCAGGAGATCTTCCTGACCCATGGATCGAACCTGCATCTCCTGAATTGGCAGGTGGATTCTTTATCACTAGTGCCACCTGGGTGTGATAAAGGTTGAAAAAAAACCTGATTTAAAACAAGTGACACAGTTTTAAAATCAACAAACAAGCCTGCCTTAAAAGGAGACACAAGGGGAGAAAATCTCATAAATGGCAACAGGACCAAATGTGAGGTTTGGAAGATCAAAAATTTTATTCATACATGGTGTGTGGTAGATACATGAAATCAAATGCCTGTATCTAAGGAATTATGACACTTCAGGTAAATTTCTTAACCGCTCTTAGAATTATTTGTTTAAAAAAAGAAAAGGCCACAGTAGATATCTTCTAGCCCTAATGAGACTATTCTCTCGCCCTCAAGCACCTCAGGTTTTGTTTCCCAGAAATTAACTGGGGCATCTCTTTCCCAGGTCATCCTAGTTGGGCTATGCCATGTGCTTCCTGCCCATCTCCTGCCCCCTCCTCAGCTCTGCCAGGTGCTGTACACATTTTGAGTAGACTTCTAGTCCATGAAAATGTAAAAACAGCATTTATTCTGAAAAGCCTTGTTTCAGACAGCTCAGGGAAGAGTTTACCCTTATGTATTGCATTCACGTGTACTTGATTAATAGGGCACAATAAAATGAATGTTTAGGGAACCCCCTGGCAGTCCAGTGGTTAGGACTCTGTGTTTACTGCCAAGGACCCAGATTTGATCCCTGGTGTGGGCCCAGGAAGATCCCAGAAGCTGTGCGGCAGAGCCAAAAAAAAAAAAAGAAATCTTCCACAAAGATCTGTTTTGTACTTTTTTTGAGTTTTATATTTGTTCTATTAACTTTAGAAGTTTTTTTTTTTTAAATTTTAGTATTTTTTAAAGGCGATTCCATTGAAAATAATTGCCTGTACAGCTTTCAGGAAAGTTAAAAGTTTTTATTTATGTCCTTAGACTAGAGAAGTACTATGCATGTGGCATGATTTAAGGAAAATATTGCTAATAAACACAGTGATTCTCAGCAAGTTATGACAAGTGGCCCTGAACACACCCCATTCTCACCACCAACACCCCAAATGAGTTGTCTGTTGGGACCTTCCATTTGCATAGTACAAAGACTCAGAACTGGAAAACCACATGTCTCTAAAGTAACCCTGATATGGTGACTGCTGCTAAGTCACTTCAGTCGTGTTCGACTCTGTGAGACCCCATAGACGGCAGCCCACCAGGCTCCTCCATCTCTGGGATTCTCCAGGCAAAAACACTGGAGTGGGTTGCCATTTCCTTCTCCAACGCATGAAAGTGAAAAGTGAAAGTGAAGTCGCTCAGTCGTTTCCGACTCTTCGCGACCCCATGGACTGCAGCCCACCAGGCTCCTCTGTCTATGGGATTTTCTAGGCAAGAGTACTGGAGTGGGGCCACACCTCTCATCAAGCGTGCATGCATGCTCAGTCATTCAGTCTGAGAGGTGAGGTTTATTTCCCCTCCCCTTGATTCTAAACTAGCCCTTACACACACTTTGACGAATGGGATATGGCAGCAGTGGCTATATAACTTTCAAGGCTGGTCTTCAAAGATCTGTAGATTCTACTTAACGCTTCCTGGGATGCTCCTTAGAAACCAGCCACCACTTAAGTATAACTAACCAGGGATCACTGAGCAGTGAGGGAGCCCAAGCTAGCCCCTTAGAGGGTGAGAACCCGTGTGGCGGAGCACAGAAGTGTCGCTTACATGAGGAGAGCTTGCTTGGAACTTCCCATCCAGCTCTACCACCAGATGAGTGAAGGAGACGGCTCAGGCCATGTGGAGCAGAAAAACTTGCCCAGTCAAACTCTGCCTCGATTCCTGACCCGATCATGAGCAAGCAAAACTCTTGTTGATAGCACTGAGTATGGGAGTAATCTGTTACACAGCAATAGATAGCCAGAACACTTGGGGACCAATTATTTTGTTTTATTACTTTGTCGGTTTTCTCCTATTTTAATATTTTTAACATTTTTGTTTATTTATTTGGCTGTGCTGGGTTTTAGTTGTGGCTCAAGGGATATTCAGTCTTCGATGCAGCATGCAGATCTTTCGTTGCAGCATGCTAGATCTTTTTAGTTGCTGGCACGTGGGATCTAGCTCCCTGTCCAGGGATGGAGCCTGGGCCCCCTGCATTGGGAGCATGGAGTCTTAGCCACTGGACCATCAAGGAAGTCCCTTCTCCTATTTTAATCTGTTTTTCCTGACTGGCCTGCCCATTCTGTTCTTGTATACCCTTCCTGGAAAATTTTTTCCTGAAATCTTCATACAAAACTCTGAAGGAGAGAGGATGATTGGTTTAGTGAATTATCTCACCCTTATTGGATAGAACATTTTGAACCAGTCAGTCTTACAGGTTATAAGGTATATATTCTGGTCAAATTTGTTTTGACTTTGCATGTAGAGCCTGGTGTTGCTTTCCTCAGCCGAGCAATTCATGGGGACATTGGGCATGACTGGCACCTGATTTGATTGTTCTGAATATTTTATGATTAAATCTTCAGCCCTCTGAATTAACCAATTATCCCATGCTAAAATTCAGATACTCCTTGCATACAAGAAACTATGTAAATGTATGAGAGTTTTCTAATATGATCTGGCTGAATCTGAACTTTAATCTTGGAAAAGGAAAAGAGGCCTGATATCCATAAACAGTTGGTAGAGGTGCTAAAGAGAAATAAACAAGGACTTAAAGACCAAAAGATGGTGAAGGATACTTTTTTCTGGTTCAGCCTAGAGCAGGCCTTTGACTTAAAGGTGGAGTGTTGATAGAAGATAGGATTTTTCTAGATATGTGGGGTCACTTGAGAAGTCATGTGAAGGCATAATATGGTGACTAAGTCTATATGACAGTAAAGGAAGAGGAAGATGGAACAAGATACTTGAGGAATATAAGCAAGAGGTTGGAGCCTAGAAAAAGAGGAAGAGAATAGAAGTTTTGGGAAGTATGAGGTTGTTCACTGTCTACCCTTCTCTGGTAAATGCTATTAAATAATACTTAAAATCAGCATTTACACAATAGACATATGTATATAGTGTTTACTGACTTCTAGAATTTGGTCTGTATGCTTCTGGAGGCTTTCAGAGTTTTTTAAATGGCATTCCCTTTATACTTTTTTGAGGCATCTCCAGTTTGAAATGTATATCACCTCAAACATCTGAGCTGTTAGTATTCTATGCAGGTGATACAGCACACTGAGTGAAGAAAAGAAAGACAAAAATTGCCCAAGTGGCAAAAGTGAAAAAAAAAATACTCTCTAACATCAATGAATTTCAAAATCTAGATGAAGCATGCATTTTTCTTGCAAGAAAAATTCTTAATTTTTCTTTCAAGCTTATGTAAGATTTTCAAAAATAATCTTTTTAGTATTAATTGGACTAAATTTCATTTTATTCCAAGACTATACAAACTTAAGACTTTTCTATGATATTTATTTATATCTGTTTTATAAAACCATAATCACTATTATATCATTATATTCAAAACTGTAAAAAAAAAAAAAACCAACAAAACAGATTTCAAACATAAATCTTGTTCTCATTAAGATGAGAACACAAGAATCTTATATTTGTAAGATAAATCTCCAAGACAAAGTGTGGGATGTGAGGAAAGAATATGCATCCTAGAATTTGGCTAAGTGTGTATTTTTAAAAATTTATACTTTACTTTGGAGTATGGTTGATTTACAATGTTGTGTTATTTTCAGGTATAGAGCAAAGTGATTTAAACATATATGTTAAAATAACACAGGCACCTGTTCTTTTTCAGATTATTTTCCTATATATGTTATTATAGAGGAAAGTAGGTCCTTGTGGACTATTTTATATATATAGTAGTGGGTATATGTTAATCCCAACCTTCTAATTTATCCCTCCCCCTACATTTCTGGTTTGTTAACCAAAAATTTGTTTTCTAAGCCTATGAGTCTATTTCTGTTTTTCGAATAAGTTGATTTGTATCATTTTTCAGATTCCACATATAAATGATATTGCACAATATTTGTTTTTCTTTCTTATTTCACTTAGTATGATAATTCCTAGATTAATCCATGTTGCTGCAAATGGCATTATTTCATTTTGTTAATGACTGAATAATATTCCATTGAATATTGTATACAACATTCCATTGTATATATATTCTTTATTCATTCCTCTGTTAATGAGCATTTAAGTTGCTTCCTTGTCTTGGCTATTGTAAATAGTGCTGCTCTGAACATTGGGATACATATATCTTTTCAAATTATGGTTTTCTCCAGACATATGCCTAGGAGAGGGATGTCTAAACTATTATCCTTCCTATTTTTTATTAATGTAAAATTAGTAATATGATATTTTAAATCCTCTTTCATACTATGTTTTCAAAATTTGGTATGTGTTTTACACTTTAGCTTCAAGTGCTCAGTAGCCATCTGTGACTAGGCTACCATATTAAGCAGTGCAGTTTAGCCCCAAGAAAACATGGCAATGAGTCACAGAGAGGGAAAGAGTGATTTGCAGATGTTCCTTCCCTGTTGGATCACCACAGACTGGCTTTGTCCTTCACAGTCCCCCTCAGGGTGGCCTCCTCTGCACAGTGTTCTCTTCCGGGTTCTGGTAACCTCTTCTTCACCCTGCCTCTGCAAGCTTAGGGGTGCAAGCAGTGCTCTCCTTTGCCTTTTGCATAAACCTTCTCCAAACATCTGCAATCTCTCTTTATTAAGCCCTTTCTAAGTATCTTTGTTTGAGTATGCCTTCCATTTCCAGCTGGGACCCTTTCTGACTCATCTCTTTTATTGGCATTTTTCTAAAAAGTTTAAGGGTTATGTCCCTGAAAGTATTATATTAGGAACGGTCAGTTCTAAGTATGAACCTATCAAATGATAGGGTGGTATACCTAAAAAGCTCACTAATAAGTAGAATTCACTGGAATTTGATAAACTAAAATTTGCTTAATGTAATTATAAAGGTGCCTAATAGGAGTATACCTTCTGTGTTCAATACCTATTGCTCAATAAAAAATTAGCAACATGGAAAAGTTTCTGGATTTTTAAAGGTTGAAACAATCTAGAAACTTTAAATGTCAGTATTTTCCCATGTTCCAGGACTTCTGAACACAGTATTCTAGCAAGAATAAAACTTCTGGAAGTCCTACAAGTCTTAGATTTTATGGATTAAAATATCCTCTTTCCAAAAAAAAAGTGAGAAAAAAATCCATTTATGTAACACAGATATTGATTTGGTTAGCTTTATCATTAATTTCTAAGATTTATTTTGTTAAGGATTGTTATAAGTTCCAAGAAGGAAATTATATATAAATAATCTTTCTAACTGGTAAATAATACATAGATTGTAGGAAAAAATCTTTGGCACCTGCTAATAAGAAAACTCACTCTGTGCCCCTTTATGGATAAAAGAAGTATTCAATTGAGTACTGTAATCTCTTATGTAAGCTATTTGAGAACGTTTTCTAGACACTTTTGGACCTATGGAAATGCATGTCTCCTTTACCACAAACTATGGTCATAATTTCAAATATTTTTGAAACACAGAAAATTCAGTTATATGTTATTCTCTATTGATGGAAGCGAGTCTGAGTGAACTCTGGGAGTTGGTGATAGACAGGGAGGCCTGGCGTTCTGCGATTCATGGGGTTGCAAAGAGTCGGACACGACTGAGCGACTGAACTGACTGAATGAAATCCAGACATAAAATATTTGTTTTTGTAGATGCTTTTCTTGGCCAAAGACATTATTTGTGGGACAAATGGGAAAATGGAAAAAAAATCTATGCTGAAATGAAAAGTACTTGAGGTTCATAAATTGATAACCTAATGGGATGAGAATATTTTCTCCTTTACAAAGTGAAGTGTTTTTTTCCAGAGATCAATGAGGTAGTAACCACATTGTTGCAAAATATATTTGAATGGGATTCCAGCAGGCATACTAGAAAAAGAAGTACTTACAAAATCAGTTTTCAAAGCTAAACTCTACTTATTTCACTGATGCCAGCCAATGCCCTCCACGTTTCCAAATAGCTGGCAGATGTCCCTAACACCATAACATTATGGGTGCAGCCAATTTTTCTTGTGGCTAAATCTACTCTTAAATATTGGTTAAAATAGAACAGGGAGTGAGGAGATTACTCTGAAACTGTGGGCTTCACTGATGCATATGTGGATTCATCTGAAGAAACTCAGATTTTAAGGACAATAACTTGTAAAACCACAAGAGGGTTTACCCCAAACCTCGATCACTTAGAATTGGCCGCAGAAGCTTGGTTTTGAATAACAAACTCTGTCAAACAGTAAGTTAAGCTTTATGCTTACCATCCTCTGCTTCTATTCAAAAGAAAACATTAGTTTAGAATATTAGTAGGTTAAGTTATTGAATAAGAGTCTCAGAGTATTTTTTTCTGGGAAGGGGCCAGTGAATTACCCTAAATACTCTCCAACTTGTGTGTTATGTGTGTGTTAGTCGCTCAGTCGTGCCCAACTCTTTGTGACCCCATGGACTGCAGCCCACCAGGTTCCTCTGTCCGTGAGATTTTCCAGGCAAGGATACTGGAGTGGGTTGCCATTTCCTTCTCCAGGGGATCTTCCCAACCCAGGGATCAAACCCGGGTCTCTTGCACTGCAGGCAAATTCTTTACCGATTGAGCTACAAGGGAAGCCCACTCTCCAACCTATTAATGCAAATATCTCTTAGCCAATCCATTAAGAAAAATTTCACCTACAAAAGTAAGTGATCTAGATTTTTAGGTCACTCTTCCTCTGTAAAATATGTTGAGAAATGTAGAGGGAAAAGAAGGAAATCTTGCCATAAAGAAGGAAATCTTGTGGCTCTGAGGCATTGTGTATAAACCAAAACATATATATAGGCTGGTATCTTGACACTGGAATATGAGAATGGGAAGCCAAGTCAGGCATTATACCATCAGAACTTTCTAAACTTTTGCGATAAGGAATCACAAGATTACCCATCTAGAAGATGGTAAGGTGGTAGTAACATTACATGGAGGAAAATGCTTCTTACTGTTAACATCTTTTAAAATATATCAATAGAATTTAAAATCATACAAAAAGGCATTTTTAAAAGCTGACTCACTTTTCTCAAAATTGTCTCTCCTAAAACTTTTCAATAAGGAACATGTTACTATCATGTTACACATTTATTCCTCATAGTGTTTTACACCCTGAGTATCTCTGTGTAAATATCTAATTTACAATTTTTAGTCTGGAACTGAAAGTAGATAATAGTATTTTGTCCAAATTCAGATACTCAATAGGTTGTCAAGACATTTGATATTAATTGTTAGTTACTTTTTAAATGTATGCTGTTGCTGCTGCTGCTAAATCACTTCAGTCATGTCCGACTCTGTGTGACCCCAGAGACGGCAGCCCACCAGGCTCCCCCGTCCCTGGGATTCTCCAAGCAAGAACACTGGAGTGGGTTGCCATTTCCTTCTCCAATGCATGAAAGTGAAAAGTGAAAGTGAAGTCGCTCAATCGTGCCCGACTCTTAGCGACCCCAGAAACGGCAGCCCACCAGGCTCCTCCGGCCATGGGATTTTCTAGGCAAGAGTACTGGAGTGGGTTGCCATTGCCTTCTCCTTTTAAATGTATATTTATACCCAAATAAGACTTCAGGTTCTAGAAATCAAAGAAAGAATTTTGTTTATACAAAGAAATTGTTTTATAATTTTATTTATTTTCCTTTTGGGCTGTCCTGGGTCTTCGTTGCTGCACACACACTTTCTCTAGTTGCGGTGGGCAGCTTCTCATTGCTGTGACTTTTCTTGTTGCAGAGCAGGGGCTCTAGAGCACATGGGCCCATAGCTGCAACTCATGAGCTTAATTGCTCCATGGCACGTGGAATCTTCCTGGACCAGGGATCGAACCCATGTACCCTGCATTGGCAGGCAGATTCTCAGCCACTGAACCACCAGTGAAGTCCTATACAAAGTAATTTTTCAGTCTCTTGGGGAGAAGGGTATATATTCAGAGTGTCGAGCGATTTCTTTCCCCTGGAATGAGAACACTTAATGGGCGCATATTAAAATGTTCATTAAAGGCAAACTACTTAGTTATTTGGAAAACCTATTGAAAAAATAATGTGTGAGAAGTTTCACCTCTTTATGTCCAAGTTGCATAGATGTGAAGTCCAACTTGTTTCCTCCTTCTATATGAAGCATTTAAAGCCACTTGGCTGGGAGAGAAATGTGCTTCTCTCCTGCAACTCAGGCCTCCTTGTGTGGCTTGTTTCCCACCGTGAAATGAACATAGTTGTCTTGAAGGAAATTTTGCACTTGGTCATAATTTTCCTCTTTTTGAACTTTTCTTGCATGCTGAGGAAGTGGAATAAGTCCCCACCTTAAAAGCAGGCCCTCTTTTCTTCACAATAAATATGTTAGAGGTAAAAAATATAGAATTCAACAAAAATGAAGGAAAGAATTTATCAATGTAGAGTCTGGGGGCTTTTGTTCCTCCCAATTTGGCTCTTGTTTTCCACCACAGTATAATTAGATGGATTTTTTTTTTTTTCTTGAACCTTTATTTAGACTTGAGGATTAGAAGTAAGAGGGGCCTAATTTAGTATTTTCTTTCATTTTTCTCACCTATTTTCTTACCTCTAGCTGCTTCAGAAAGTTACAAAAACACCTAAGAATCGAATATGAAGCTTATCATTCTATCCTTAAGTTTAGGTTTAAGTTAAAGTTTAGAACTTCTGTTTCTTCCATGCAGAACTACATATTGCAGTGAAAAGTCTGTCTCTTGTTTTGTATCTTTCTGATATAAATTTCAGATTCTAAGTCACTTCCTATAATTGAATCATTATTTATAATTTTAACATATCTCAAGCCCATTTTTATTTTTTAAAAAATTTTTTATTTTGTATTGGGGTGTAGCCAATTAACAATGTTGTTGCAGGTGAATGTCTAAGGGACTCAGCCATACATATATATGTATCCATTCTCCTCTAAACTCCTCTCCCATCCAGGTTGCCACATAACAGTGAGCAGAGCTCCATGGGCTATACAGTAGGTCCTTGTTGGTTACCATGTCCATCCCAAACACCCTTTTTCTTACCCCAATCAAGTCTATTTTTAGACTATACAGAATTAAATGTTTCAAGTTATGTTTATATCTTAGATATAATTAAATTCAAACTAATTTTAAAAGAATAAGTCTATAAGATGACTATAAAATGATTAATCAAATTTCTGTGCTCTCAAAATTATGAATTTAGAAATACCCTTATTATTCTGTTACATATTCCTACTTTTCATAAAGCACTCATAATCTTTCATGCACAGTGTTGACAGATCTTCTACAAATAAAGTTTCTCAGACCACTTATATCAGAGTTATCTGGGATGCTTTTTTAAAAATGCAGACTCCTGGACCATACTCCAGCACTAGTAAATGAAAATCTTTGGGAATAGAATCCAAAATCATCTTTCTAAACAATCTCCCCAGGAAATTTTTATGTATTCTAAAGTTTGGCAAACATTGGCATAAAGGGTATTCCCTCTATATCCTGAGAATAAAGAATAAATTAGATTTTTGTTTAGCTTTTGGCCACCTAATCTGCTGCACACACACACACACACGTTATTTGGAAATAATCATCCATTCTACCTGATGGATGTACACACTAAACTGATGTATTAAAGAGCCACCAGAATCCCATGCTTTACATAAAACAGTTTATTTCTCATGGGTTGTCCTAGGTGGGTAGGTGGCCCCAGTCCAGGTGGTCACTTAGGGATCCAGGTTGCTTCTGCCTGCTGTTCTGCCTCCTCTAGAGTGTTGGCCTCATCTTCATGGCTCATGGTCAACACTGGCTCTTAACATGTCCACAATTCAGCCACAGAGGGGAAAGGAGACGAAGTGGAGAGCAATGAAATGAGGTCTACACGTTGCATGGCTTCCCCGGTGACTCAGATGGTAAAGAAACTTGNTTTTTTTTTTTTCTTGAACCTTTATTTAGACTTGAGGATTAGAAGTAAGAGGGGCCTAATTTAGTATTTTCTTTCATTCTTCTCACCTATTTTCTTACCTCTAGCTGCTTCAGAAAGTTACAAAAACACCTAAGAATCGAATATGAAGCTTATCATTCTATCCTTAAGTTTAGGTTTAAGTTAAAGTTTAGAACTTCTGTTTCTTCCATGCAGAACTACATATTGCAGTGAAAAGTCTGTCTCTTGTTTTGTATCTTTCTGATATAAATTTCAGATTCTAAGTCACTTCCTATAATTGAATCATTATTTATAATTTTAACATATCTCAAGCCCATTTTTATTTTTTAAAAAATTTTTTATTTTGTATTGGGGTGTAGCCAATTAACAATGTTGTTGCAGGTGAATGTCTAAGGGACTCAGCCATACATATATATGTATCCATTCTCCTCTAAACTCCTCTCCCATCCAGGTTGCCACATAACAGTGAGCAGAGCTCCATGGGCTATACAGTAGGTCCTTGTTGGTTACCATGTCCATCCCAAACACCCTTTTTCTTACCCCAATCAAGTCTATTTTTAGACTATACAGAATTAAATGTTTCAAGTTATGTTTATATCTTAGATATAATTAAATTCAAACTAATTTTAAAAGAATAAGTCTATAAGATGACTATAAAATGATTAATCAAATTTCTGTGCTCTCAAAATTATGAATTTAGAAATACCCTTATTATTCTGTTACATATTCCTACTTTTCATAAAGCACTCATAATCTTTCATGCACAGTGTTGACAGATCTTCTACAAATAAAGTTTCTCAGACCACTTATATCAGAGTTATCTGGGATGCTTTTTTAAAAATGCAGACTCCTGGACCATACTCCAGCACTAGTAAATGAAAATCTTTGGGAATAGAATCCAAAATCATCTTTCTAAACAATCTCCCCAGGAAATTTTTATGTATTCTAAAGTTTGGCAAACATTGGCATAAAGGGTATTCCCTCTATATCCTGAGAATAAAGAATAAATTAGATTTTTGTTTAGCTTTTGGCCACCTAATCTGCTGCACACACACACACACACGTTATTTGGAAATAATCATCCATTCTACCTGATGGATGTACACACTAAACTGATGTATTAAAGAGCCACCAGAATCCCATGCTTTACATAAAACAGTTTATTTCTCATGGGTTGTCCTAGGTGGGTAGGTGGCCCCAGTCCAGGTGGTCACTTAGGGATCCAGGTTGCTTCTGCCTGCTGTTCTGCCTCCTCTAGAGTGTTGGCCTCATCTTCATGGCTCATGGTCAACACTGGCTCTTAACATGTCCACAATTCAGCCACAGAGGGGAAAGGAGACGAAGTGGAGAGCAATGAAATGAGGTCTACACGTTGCATGGCTTCCCCGGTGACTCAGATGGTAAAGAAACTTGCAATGCAGGAGACCCAGGTTTGATCCCTGGGTCAGGAGAAGATCCCCTGAAGAAGGGAATGGTTACTCACTCCAGTATTCTTGCCTGGGAACTCCCATGGACAAGAAGCCTGGCAGGCTACAGTCCATGGGGTTGCAAAAGTTGGACATGACTGAGCAACTAACACTTTCCCCAAGTCATATACTTCACTTTTGTTGTTGTTGTTTAGTTGCTGAGTTGTGTCTCTTTTGTGGCCCCAGGGACTGTAGTCGGCCAGGCTCTTCTGTCCATGGGAATCTCCAGGCAAGAATACTGGAGNGAGCAACTAACACTTTCCCCAAGTCATATACTTCACTTTTGTTGTTGTTGTTTAGTTGCTGAGTTGTGTCTCTTTTGTGGCCCCAGGGACTGTAGTCGGCCAGGCTCTTCTGTCCATGGGAATCTCCAGGCAAGAATACTGGAGTGGGTAGCCATTCCCTTCCCCAAGGGATCTTCCCAACCCAAGAATAGAACCTGTGTCTCCTGTTTCCTGCACTGCAGTCGAGTTATTTACCACTTGCGCTGCTGGGGAAGCCCATACATGATCACATCCCTGATTAAATCCAGTTCATGACTTCCAGTTGCACTTGGGTTAAACAGGCTTTCATTTGGAAAGAAAATAAACCCAACGTAATCTAGATAATCTAGATTATCCCCCAAGAAAGTGGGAAGTGGAGGAAGAGGATTGACTCACATAATGAAAAAAATTCAAGGATAGATTGTTTTTAGGTTCAGATAGATGGAAGGGACTCAAATGAGTCAAATGCTCTCATTTGTCTTAGCTTTATTGTCAGGTAGGTTCATTATTTATAATTATTTATAATAGGTGCTCGAAACATACATATATATGTATGGCTGAGTCCCTTAGACATATATTCTACATTCACAACAATCCCAACAGAAAGAAATTGACTCTTACCCAGCTCCAGAACTGTTTTGTTTCTTTTAACTGGCCTAGATATCAACACACGGTTCAGATGTCCAGAAATGATCACTGAAGTCAGAGGTTAACAATGTTTTAATTGGCCATGTCTGAAGCTCAAAGTGAAATCAGATTCACCTATTCACATGTAATGAAAGTTAAGAGTAGTTCCTTTGGGAAAATCAGGGAGCAGACCTAGAAGAAATGGACTCCAGATAGGTCAAAACACAATTATTATAGTCCATCTCCTAGCTGCACACCATCCACACATCTTTTTCTTATACCTAAAATTTCAAAAATTCCCAAGCTTACATTAAGCAATAATATCATGTGGAATAAAAAACATATGTTATAGCACCAGGCACTTGTTACCCACTTACTGCTCCTAGGCTGAGTCTAGACTCTTATTAATGTGCATTTCTCCTGGCTCAGAAACTTGTTGCACAATGATATTTAATCATCTCCAACAAACATATATTTGTGAGGAGGGAACAAAATAGCTACCATAAGAATTTCTACTTGAAAAAGAGGAAATGGGAGGAGGCGTGCCTTACAATATACTATTTGCAGGACAGGAGTAGAGGGATCTCTTGTTCTGGCTTAGAGTGAATTTCTTGAGAACCTCTTTTGTCTACTCTGGGATCTGTCTTCTCAGAGGATTTTGCTAGTCATCTGTCCTCTATGCCCATTGCTGAGAAAGGCACTGGGGAGTGTTTCCTTCCTGGTCTTCATGGCCTTCTCCTGGTGCTATTTCTGTTAGTGTGGGTTTAGGATCCTGGCTGAGTACTGCCTTGGGAGTTGAGCAATCACAGCCTTGAGTTTATGGGTATTGCAGTTTCTCTGGAAACCCAAGTTCCTTAAAAGTTTAGTAAACTCAACCCAAGGTTGAGTTTAGTAAACTCAACCCTGTTTCCTATAAATTCAGGCAGTTGGCAACAAAAGCCAGTGTTGGTACTTCAGTCCAATCCTTGACTCCAGATCCTAAAGGGATAGTTTCTGTCTTCTAACAATTAACCTGGGTGCTCTGTCGACAGATGTGGGTGCAGCTCCTGGCTTCAGTCTTATCTTCTGATTTCATTCTACCCTCCCCACTTTTGCCAGCACTAAATTTAGACTGGAACAGAGGACTTTACTTTCTAAACTTCAGTTATAAAGTTTCTGACTCCTGGTTGGTTGGGATTTCAGGATAAGGACTCAAGGGGCTGCTGTTAGTGTTTTCACTGCTTTCAGACAAGCCAATGTTAACTGCAGCTTGTCCCTTTCTTGAAGGACCTCATTAAACCTCACAAGAAGGAACCAGTACTTTACTGATTTTTTTAAAAAGCACATCCTCAAATCTCCAGTCTCAGTAGCCCCATGCTCTGAGTCCCAAGATACTACAGATAGATAATCAATTGTTGTGTTCATTTCTCAACTAAAGCAATGTAAGCAGATAGGGTAGGGGACCCCTGGTAAATGAGAACCAGGTACGGTTTTCTTGACAGAAGAGAGGCCATTTTGGCCTAAGTCATTTTTTTTTTTTTTTTAATCTAAACCTGCCCACAGTGCTTGCCCTTGGACAGGCCTCAGTAATACTGATCTTAAGAGAACAGAAGGACAAACTTAGCAGGCAAGAAAAGTAACAATAACAAAGATATCAAACCAGTTGTAAAGAATCCCAGCTCTATTTCAGTGGTAAAGACAAGCCTAAAGCACTGTCTTGAGCTGTTTTGCAGAACTTAAATCCCCCCACTCTGGTGCTCAACTACTAGATCAATTGGAATCTAAGGAGTGGTGATGATCTTTTCTGATCCTCATGACTTCAATTAACTAAAGCTTGGGCTCTGTTAATCTTTGTCCCAATTCTATGTCCCAATTCCTCTCTGCATGAATTGACATGTATTCTTAGCTTAAAACTTCCCCAATTTTGCTGTTCTGAAACCTTGTAACTCTGACTGGGATTTGAATCCACATGGCCCAGACTCAAACCCAGCCAAAATCCACAAACTTTTAAGTAAAATCATACACTTAAGTTTCAGCACTTGATGAAGCTCAGTGACAGATTTTAGAGTGAAACGCACTCCACAGACAGAATGTAAGCCATCTCAAAAGGCAAGGTGGCCTCAAAATATGGCATGGTTAGTTTTTANGAAAAAGACTTTTCCCTGGGGAGGGCTACACAGAGTCCAGCTGCATTTCAGCTTCTTGGAGGATATTGAACCAAAAGACACAACCAAGCCAAAGGTCAGGAGAAGGAAGGATTTATTACCTGTCGCCAGACTCCTCAAACTGACTTGTGAGTAAAGAGGGCAGGGCACAACGCTTGAAAGGATAACATAGCCCGAGGACTATGAACACTACAAAAACTGATTTGAATCAAATAGATTCAAAATGGTCGGCAGACTCAACAACTTCCATTAGACCTTAAGCCTCAGTATATGTTCTATACAACACAGCAACAAGCTAACCGACACTCAATTTCACAGGCTAATGAGTGGGAGGATTATTCAAGCTATTTGGGGAAAGGGGCAGAGATTTCCAGGAATTGGGCCCCACCTACTTTTTTGTTCTTTGATGGTCATTCTTAGAACTAACCTACAAGGCCAGGATAGTTCTAAGAATGACCATCAAAGAACAAAAAAGTAGGTGGGGCCCAATTCCTGGAAATCTCTGCCCCTTTCCCCAAATAGCTTGAATAATCCTCCCACTCATTAGCCTGTGAAATTGAGTGTCGGTTAGCTTGTTGCTGTGTTGTATAGAACATATACTGAGGCTTAAGGTCTAATGGAAGTTGTTGAGTCTGCCGACCATTTTGAATCTATTTGATTCAAATCAGTTTTTGTAGTGTTCATAGTCCTCGGGCTATGTTATCCTTTCAAGCGTTGTGCCCTGCCCTCTTTACTCACAAGTCAGTTTGAGGAGTCTGGCGACAGGTAATAAATCCTTCCTTCTCCTGACCTTTGGCTTGGTTGTGTCTTTTGGTTCAATATCCTCCAAGAAGCTGAAATGCAGCTGGACTCTGTGTAGCCCTCCCCAGGGAAAAGTCTTTTTCATATCCCTCTTTCTTGTTTGTAGGCAATAGAGTTCATTCAGCCTCCTTGACTTTCCCTGAATCCCAAAGGGCAAGTTCAAACTGTTGTTGTTGTTCAGGCACTCAGTTGTGTCTGACTCTTTGTGACCCCATAGACTGCAGCACACCAGCCTTCCCTGTCCTTCACCATCTCCTGGAGTCAAATCAAACTCGTCCATCGAGTCAGTGATGCCATCCAACTATCTCATCCTCTATTATCCCCTTCTCCTGCCTTCAATCCTTCCCAGCATTAGCTTCAGCATCAGTCATTCCAATGAACATTTAGGATTGATTTCCTCCAGGATTGACTGGTTTGAGCTCCTTGCAGTCCAAGGGATGCTCAAGAATCCTCTCCAACACCACAGTTTGAAAATATCAATTTTTCAGCACTCAGCCTTCTTTATGGTCTGACTCTCAAATCCATACATGACTACTGGAAAAACCATAATTTTGACTACATGGACCTTTGCCAGTAAAGTAATGTCTCTGCTTTTTAACATACTGTCTAGGTTTGTCATAGCTTTTCTTCCAAGTAGCAAGTGTCTTTTAATTTCACGGCTGCAGTCAAAATCCACAGTGATTTTGGAGCCCAAAACAATAAAGTCTGTCACCATTTCCATTGTTTCCCCTTCTATTTGCCATGAAATAATAGGGTCAGAGGAGAAGGCAATGGCACCCCGACTCCAGTACTCTTGCTTGGTAAATCCCATGGACGGAGGAGCCTGGTAGGGGTCACTAAGAGTCAGACACAACTGAGTGACTTCACTTTCACTTTTCACTTCAATGCATTGGAGAAGGAAATGGCAACCCACTCCAGTGTTCTTGCCNGCTTGGTAAATCCCATGGACGGAGGAGCCTGGTAGGGGTCACTAAGAGTCAGACACAACTGAGTGACTTCACTTTCACTTTTCACTTCAATGCATTGGAGAAGGAAATGGCAACCCACTCCAGTGTTCTTGCCTGGAGAATCCCTCGGACGGGGGACCCTGATAGGCTGCCGTTTCTGGGATCGCACAGAGTCGGACACGACTGAAGTGACTTAGCAGCAGCAGCAGCCATGATATTTGTTTTTTGAATGTTGACCTTTAAGCCAACTTTTTGACTCTCCTCTTTCATCATCATCAAGAGGCTCTTTAATTCCTCTTCACTTTCTGCCATAAGGGTGGTGTCATCTGCATATCTGAGGTTACTGATATTTCTCCCAGCAATCTTGATTCCAGCTAGTGCTTCATCCAGCCCAGCATTTCTCATGATGTACTCTGCATATAAGTTAAATAAGCAGGGTGACAATATATAGCCTTAATGTACTCCTTTCCCAATCTTCAAACTGTTACTAATCACAGAAGGGAGGGAATGCAGAAACAAGAGAGGAGTAGTAAGGAAACAATAATGTCGCCTTGGGTAGGGTCCTGGTTCCTCCTCAAGGAGTATACATAATATCTTTGGGTCTTCTGATGGAACAAAGCTACTGAATACAATTCCAGCTGAGCTATTTAAAATCCTAAGAGATAATGCTGTTAAAACACTGCACTCAACATGCTAGCAAATTTGGAAAACTCAGCAGTGGCCACAGGACTGGAAAAGCTCAGTTTTCATTTCAGTCCAAAAGGAGGGCAGTGCCAAAGAATGTTCAAGCTACCATACAGTTGTGCTCATTTCACATGCTAGCAAGGTTAGACTCAAAAGCCTTCAAGCTGAAACCATTTACCTTAGATTGGAACATGAACCCATGTGGCCAGGACTCAAACACAGCCCAAACCTATCGTATTTGGTTTCAGGACCTAATGAAGCTCAGAAGGAATTCAGTGAGAGACAAAGTGATTGGTAAGAAGTGGATTAATTTAGAGAGAAAGATGCGCCATAGACAGAATGTAGGCCATCACGGAGAGTGAGAGTGATGGTCCTGAAATGTGGCGTGGTTAGCCTTTATGGGCTGGGTAATTTCGTAGGCTAATAAGTGGGAGGATTATTCCAACTATTTTGGGAAAAGGGTGGAGATTTCAGGAATTGGGCCATTGCCCACTTTTTTTTTTNGGAGAGTGAGAGTGATGGTCCTGAAATGTGGCGTGGTTAGCCTTTATGGGCTGGGTAATTTCGTAGGCTAATAAGTGGGAGGATTATTCCAACTATTTTGGGAAAAGGGTGGAGATTTCAGGAATTGGGCCATTGCCCACTTTTTTTTTTGACAGTGGCTTGGAACTGTCATGGCGCCTCTGGCCATGTCATTTAGCCTGCTGATTGAGGATCATGGTCTAGTCTGAAGTTGACTTGTCTTCTTGGACACATTTGCTTCTAATTCATTCATGCTGTGTCCTCAGGCTATGCCATTCTTTCAGAAGTTGTGCCCCGCTATTTCAAAGTTAGGCTTCAGCAGTATGTGAACCAAGAACTTTCAGATGTACAGGCTGGTTTTAGAAAAGACAAAAAGAACCAGAGATCACATTGCCAACGTCCGTTGGATCAAGGAGAAAGCAAGGAAATTCCAGAAAAACATTTTCTTCTGCCTTATTGACAATGCTAAATCCTTTGGCTGTGTGAATCACGACAAAATGAAAAATTCTGAAAGAGATGGGAATACCAGACCANATTTGGGCTCCTAGTTTAAGTTGAACTTAAAAAAAAAAAAAAAAAAAAGATACAGTATTTAACGGCATATGACAACTTATTTACAATTTAAATAGAAATTTTCAATAATCAAAATACATCTTTAGCAAAAATTTAGACTGTAAAACTTTATAAAATAAACACCCATAGAAAAGCAGAACATCATGTCAGTACCATTTCAGATTCAGCACAAGATGAAGGCTCTCCAATGCTGGGACTCTCTGTGGATGAGCAGTGTTCCCACAGCTAAGAAGATCCCTCCTTCTAACAAGCTGTTTACTGTCCTGAGTTGGGCTGCTGTTATAAAATGCTGACCCAAAAAGAATCCCCCAGATGGACACCAGGACTATCTTGGCAAAGCCTGGGGATGAAGTGGCCCCGGGCCACCGTGAAGCCCCGTCACTGCGGCCAAGGCTCGGGTCATGACCCTGGCTGCCAGCCCTGGATGCTCATGCTGGCGTGGCCCCACCACGAGATAGGTCACCGTGCCTCCTGAGCCCAGGCTGCCCACCTCGAGGCCGGCAGACCCCACGGGGTTGGCTTTGCGAACCCGGCCACTTCCTCGCCTCGTGGTGACTTGCCCATCTCCAGGAAAACTCTTTCATTCGTGTAGCTTGTTAAAAAGTAAGCAAGGAGTAGCGGTCAACTTTGGCCAAAACAAAAGCTTTTGTGCGCGTGTCTAGCCCCATCCGGCGCCCCTTGCCGGGCTGCTCCTGGCAGGGTTCCCCGTGGAGGTGTCTGCGTGTGCACACAGCCGCGCCACCATCTAGATCACGAACGAGGACTTGTGTCTGAAGTCGCCCTGAAAGGCCAACACAGCAGGTTAGAGGGTGGCCAGCAGGTGGGAAAGGAGCCTGACACCACTTCCCTCGATGTGCTCTTGGATGGGAATGGCCACAAGGCCTGCGGACTGAATGCCCCAGGAGCACACTGCCAGGGGGCATGCTGAGGGGCTCNCATGAGCCCCAGCATGGAGACACAACTACAGTTGATTTACATGGTAAGGATTCCCAACTCTAGTCAAGGCCCTCGATTTAAAAGTGAGTGCTTGGACTACTAGGGCTTCCCTGGTAGCTCAGCTGGTAAAGAATCCGCCTGTAAGGCAGGAGACCCTGGCTTGATCCCTGGGTCGGGAAGAGCCACTGGAGAGGAGATAGGCTACCCACTCCACTATTCTGGCCTGGAGAATTCCATGGACTGTCTAGTTCATGGGGCTGCAAAGAGTTGGACACGACTAAGCAACGTTCACTTTCACTTTTGGACTATTAAAAAAATTCATATAAAATGCAGAAAATAGATCAAAATAAAAAGACATTAAGAATGCTGTGAATTCAGCAGTAAAAGGGCGAAGTCCTGAGGCACACTGACAAACCTCGAGATGTTACTTGGAGTCCACGCACCACGTGACTCCATCTACGTGACGTGACCGGGACAGTCAGGGCACGAAAAGAAAGACGGCTCTGTGTACACCACACGTCCAGGACAACCAAGTCACAGGGACAGAAAGGAGACAAGTCCCAAGAGGGAGCATCTGGGTCACGGGACAGTGGCGTGGCTGAGGTTCCTGCTTCCCGAGTCCCCCTCTCAGGACCCCACAGAAGGCGGGCCCCTTCTGCCNTCTTACCTGCCTCCTGAGAAACCTGTATGCAGGTCAAGGAGCAACAGTTAGAACCAGACAGGAAACAACTGACTGGTTCCAAATTGGGAAAGGAGTTCAAGGCTGTATACTGTCACCCTGCTTATTTAATTTCTATGCAGAGTACATCGTGTGAAATGCCAGACTAGATGAATCACAAGCTGGAATCCAGATTGCCAGGAGAAACATCAACAACCTCAGATACAGAGATGAGACCACAAATATCAACAACCTCAGATATAGAGATGATACCACTTTAATGGCAGAAAGTGAAGAGGAACTAAAGAGCCTCCTAATGACGGTGAAAGGAGGGACTTAAAAAGCTGGCTTGAAATTTAGCATTCAAAAAACTAAGATCATGGCATTTGATCCCGTCATTCATAGAAGCAAACAGAAGGGGGAAAAGTGGAAGCAGTGACAGATTTTCTTTTCTTGGTACCTGTGGGGCATCATGTAGTTTGTTGTGTGTTACAGTGCATGTATACTGATCCTCAAGGTCTAGTGGGCATCTAGTGACTAGTCTACCATCTTGGGCCTGTTTTGTTCTAATTGGTTTTTGTTGTGTCCCTGGGCTAGGTCATTCTTTTAAATGCTGTACCCTGCCCCCTTCCTTCCTGTTTCAAAAAGAAGGCTTTATTATCTCTTGCAGTGAGTAAAGAGAACACTGGGGATCTTTCCTAAAGCAGTGTCTCCCTGAACAGCAAAATTGGGGGAATTTTAAGCTAAGAGTACATGGTCACTTGATGCAGGCACTTGGGCAGTTGACATGGACCACTGGCAGAGTCCAAGCTTTAGTTGATTGAAGTCATACGGGTCCGAAAATGTCAACATCATCCTTCTTTAGGTTCAGGATGATCTGGCAGTTGAATGTTTCAGGCTGATCGTTACCACTGAAATAGAACTGGGAGTCTTCACAACTGACACATTATTTTGCTATGGTTACTTCTCTTGCCTGAAAGTTGAGAATTATTACTGAGACCTGTTCAAGGGCAGGCTTCCCAGGTGGCACTAGTGGTAAAGAACCTGCCTGCCAATGTAAGAGACCCAGGTTCATTTCCTGGGTCGGGAAGATCTCCTGGAGAAGGGCCTGGCAACCCTTCAGTATTCTTGCCTGGAGAATCCCGTGGACAGGGGAGCCTGGCAGGCTACAGTCCATAATGCTGCAAAGGGTCAGACACGACTGAAGTGACCTAGCACTCCACGTTCAAGGCAAGCATTGTGCCCAGGCTTAGATCACAAAATGGCATAGGTCAAAGATGGCCTCTCTTCTGTTAAGAAAGTCGTGCNACATATGGAAATGTTTGTTTCAATGCTATTCTCCCAAGTCATCCGGCCCTCTCCTCCCAATGAGTCCAAAATAGCATCTGTTTTTGATGTTCTGATTTAATGTGTGTGTGTATTTCTTTTCACCTTCTACTCAAACTGCTCTTTCAAGAACACCTATTTTGTGGTCAGTGCTAAAATATAATTTATTCTCTTGGGGATTAAAGTCATTGTGAAATGCAGAACAATTGCTTGGCAATCAACCCACATTCAACTTAGAGGCATGCCTAATTAGTGACAGATCAAGGAGATTTTCTGCCAAATAGTAATAGTATTCTATTCTAAGATATAAAATAAGGAAACAAGTTAAACAGAGGTTGGTGATTTAGATCTTTGCAAGAAACTACTTTGCCTTCCCACAGGCTCTGAGTTGGCATGAGACAGATCTCATTCCACTTTCTCACACATCTCTTGAAAGTATGAAAACACACTTGAAATATTTGAAGAAAACTGGATGTCAAGTAGTGATACTCTTAATTTTTCTTTCTTTTCCATACAGAGTATCATAAGAAAGGAAAGAATCTAACTCATGGGGGCCTAAAATTAGTTTAATCTGTAAAGCTCTTCCTTTCAGGAAGAGCTGCACTAATAGTTAGCATGGTGCTTTGTAATATATTCATAAACTACTGCCTATTATTTTGGAAAAAGAAAGAAATCAGAATCAATTTGTCTAATTGCCTGTATTAAAGATTTGTTTACATTTTTTAAGAAAACTGTAATAAAATTATACCAATAGATTTTTCTTATTAGAACAAAAATCCCAAATAGTCGTCACCAGTTGAACTCAGGCAACCTTCAACACTTCCTCTCCTCTGCACCAAGCTACCAGTCCTATCGTTTGCCTTTCCCCCTGCTTCTTCCTTTTCATGACTGATAGTTGGGATCATTCTTTGGCAGCTAAGTACTTATCTTTTTCTCAAAGGAGAGTCTTTATTTTTAACCTGCTATAAGAGAACTTAGAAGGATTTGCTGCTGCTGCTAAGTCGCTTCAGTTGTGTTCAACTCTGTGCGACCCCATAGATGGCAGTCCACCAGGCTCCTTTGTCCCTGGGATTCTCCAGGCAAGGATACTGGAGTGGGTTGTCATTTCCTTCTCCAATGCAGGCATGCATGCATGCTAAGGAGCTTCAGTCGTGTCCAACTCTGTGCTACCCCATGGACAGCAGCCCACCAGGCTCCTCCATCCATGCGATTCTCTAGGCAGGAATGCTGGAGTGGGTTGCCATTTCCCTCTCGTCTTAGAAGGATTTAACCAACCTGAAATATAGAAAGGGAGTCACAGGTAGATTTGCTGGATTTTTGCAAAGGTATGAGGGCTTCACCAGAATGCAGAAAGATACACACTGTTTGCTATTTGTCATGGGATGCTCCATGAATAACAACAGTGTGTGCCTATTAACTATTAATATTGTGTGTAAGCATTAATCATTTTCATCATATTTTTACACTCTAGGCTATACCAGATTTTTAAGCAAAGCTGTACATCTGATTTCTGTGAATCTTTTGAAAAATATTATTACTCCAGCCCCATCCCAGATGTTAATCAGAATCTTCCAAGATGCTGCTGGGGGAGTATAAAAGTGGAATCTAGTTATGTGTATTTTTCAAATGCTCCAGAGGGGATCTTTGTTCATTTTCCCAGTGGAAAGATTTAGTGCCATCCCATTCTGAGTATTTTATCCTCAAACATCCATATGTCCTATGACAATTTCAATAGGTGGCACTCTTTCCACCTGTCAGCTTTCCTCTTTGGTGGGGATGAACCCTAAGTTATCCCTGGAAATCAGGAGCAGATGAAGGGTGCAACTACCTTTTACCACACCAATATTGAAAACAGATAGCAGAACTTATGTTTGTAAACAATTTGTTAGTAAGACAAATTTGGAGTAAGACATACATTAAAGGGGTGGAGGGAGTAGGCAAGGGTGTGTGGCTACATTTATTTTTTACATAAATATAATTACTAATCTAAAGAGCTCAAACATGCCTATTTCTATTTCATTGGGAAACTTAAGAAACAGGGTAGAGAGAAAATGATGCTAATAAAACCAAGTAGAGGTTAAGAAAGAAGAATTTTTGTTTCTGCTTTTGTTTTATAAGGAAGAATGGGGAACAGTAATGTTATTGCAAAAACCCCAAAACTCCCCAACAACCACCACCCCCCCCACACACACACACATTAATTGTGTGAAAAGTTTATCATGGCATTAAACACAGATGTCTGTATCTGTAAGCTGGGGAGAGAGCACAGTGTAGCTTGCAAGGACATGAGCTTTAGAAACAGACAGACAAATCTAGATACAGATCTGGACTTCAGTTCAAGCTCTTTAACCCCAACCAAGTTACTTGACTTTTAATTCTCAAGAAACTATTACCTACCTTATTAGGTTATTCTAAGCATTAAATTAAAAGATCAGTTCAGTTCAGTTGCTCAGTCATGTCTGACTCTGGAACCCCATGGACTGCAGCACACCAGGCCTCCCTGTCCATCACCAACTCCCAGAGCTTGCTCAGACTCATGTCCATTGAGTCAGTGATGCCATCCAACTGTCTCATCCTCTATTGTCCCCTTCCCCTCCTGCCTTTAATCTTTCCCAGCGTCAAGCTCCAAGCTACTTTGGCCACTTGATGTGAAAAGATAAGAGATCTAAAAAAATTATCATAATGCTTGGTACATAGCTAGTATTTAACAAAGAAATATAATGCTAGGTATATGTAAGTGCAGACATTGAGTTTTGTTTTTGTTTTTTTAAGTAACAGAATATTGGAAAAGAGTTTTGAAGGGAAGATTTTTATACTAGTTAGTACTAGTAATGGTACAAAAATTTTGGAGGAAAGTGAGCAGGAAAAGATAGGACAGTTTGGATATAATGAAAAAGGTTTAATCTTGAATTCACAAAACTTGGGTTTGAGACGTGATCCTTTATTTGCAGGCAAAGTCACTTAACCTCACTTTTCATTTTTATAAGATGGGAATTAAAGGCCATTTTGAATGTGGCATATGATTTTGAATATTAAACTTGTATTAGTGTGTAGCTAACCGTAAAAAGACTAGTGTACAAAAGCTTCTTTTTTATTTACTTTACAATATTGTATTGGTTTTGCCATTCATTGACATGAATCCACCATGGGTGTACATGTGTTCCCCATCCTGAACCCCCCCTCCCCCCTCCCGGTACCATCCCTCTGGGTCATCCCAGTGCACCAGCCCCAACCACCCGGTATCACGCGTTGAACCTGGGCTGGTGATTCGTTTCACATATGATAATTTACATGAAAAACGTTTCTTAAATTAACTGTTCGTTTGTTTTACTTTCGGCTGTGCTGGGTCTTCGTTGCTGTGTGGGCTCTAGTCCTGAGAGGGAGCTGTCCCGAGCCGCGTGCAGGCTTCTCACTGCGGGGGCTTCCCTTGTTGCAGAGTACAGGCGCAGCCTCCAGCCGCGGGGGCTTCCGTAGCTGCATCTCGTGGGCTCTGGAGCGCCAGCTCAGTAGATGTGGTGCGTGGACTGTTGCCCTGCGGCATATGGAATCTTTGGACCATTGCAGGCATGTTTCTAGCTGTAGAGAACAGGAGGCTACTCCTCGTTGTGGAGCACGGGCCTCTCGAGACTGCGCGGGCTTCTCTTGTTGCGGAGCAGAGACTCTAGAGCCGCAGTTACACGCATGCCCAGCAGCTAGCAAGTGGGCTTAGATGTCCCATGGGCACGTGGAATCTTCTTGTACCAGTGATGGAGTCATTTCCTGTACTGGTAGGTGGATTCTCCTCCACTGTACCACCAGATAAGTCCCCCCAAATACTTTTAAAACTATAAAAATCTTCTATCAATGTAGATTGGTGCTGAAGTAATTACTAAGAAACTTCATTACTGAAGTTTATCACTGAAGAAGTGAAGTCGCTCAGCCGTGTCTGACCCCATGGACTGTAGCCTACCAGGCTCCTCATCCATGGAATTTTTCAGGCAAGAGTACCAGAGTGGGTTGCTATTTCCTTCTCCAGGGGATCTTCCTGACTCAGGGATCGAACCCCGGTCTCCTGCATTGCAGAAAGATGCTTTACCGTCTGAGCCTATCACTGAAGCTGAGTTATTCTCTCACAGAAAGTGGGACATTAAATGTGTTACCTAATTTGGATGAGAAGAAGAGTAGTTACTGGATTGCAGATTCAGAATTCATGAGAAGGAAAGACATGGATGTCAAGAAGACATTGGCAATACTTCTACAGGCATTTCCATGAGATCTCTAGTGATCCTAATATTCTTTTTATAACACCTTTGGCAGTTTTTTAATCAGATTAGATTTCTGAGTTTCATCTGACATCTTGTTTTAACCCCCATTAAGTCAGTAGACACATTTGGTTTGAGTGCTAGGATTATATCATTTATATCTATTTCTTTAGAAAATTCCAAATTATAGAAAGAGAAATTAACCATATGAAACAAGGTCAGGGAAAAAAAAAAAAAAGAATCACATTAACAAAAGAGAATCATAACATTATGATCCTTGACTTTAGACAATGATTATTTATATTAGTAACAATGTATATCAATAATTTAAAGTGCTCTAAATGTTTCATCTCTTGAACAATTTTTTTTTAAAGTGGCAGTCGACTTATGTTAATAGATACCTTGTATGGCGCGCAGTAATGTCACTAGACAAAAGAAACAAGAAAGTCCCTTCACAGCAATGACTACTGTGCTGTTTGAAGGTCAACTGTCTCTTAAGCATGCAGAGAATCTTTATCACATCATGCTTCAGAAATATGTTTTTGGAGATGGGAAACAACAGGCCATAATTTAATGTTTTTGTTAAACCCCTGTAATTCTTTCAAAGGAGTATGTACCACAACTCTTTTCTCTATGTTAAAGAGAAAATCAAGTCCTTAAGAAAATTTTCTGTTCTGCAGGAGAGGAGGAAATTAAGAATCACCTATTATTTTTTGTTAGTACAAGAAATTTGCATTGTAAAGCAAGCTGCTGTTGTCAGCTCTTTAAAGGACAGAGCAGACAGGAAGCTGCCTCCACCCTAAGAGGCTTAGAGACCAGCAACTGAGTTAGACAGCAGGTGCCCAGGCCAATCAAGTCAATTTTCTAACACAGAATAGCATGTCGTGGAACTTGTTCTATTAGTTTTTTTTTCTCTGGTAAGGAAGCAAGAATTTTTCTGTATGGAAGCAGTGCTGGTCCTTCTAATTGGAGGGGGGGAAATGGTAAGGAGTTTGATAACAATTGACTGTTGTTAAAACAACAAATTATCTTTTAAAAACACATTATCCACACCTATAAGAGGAGGAATCTCAAGAATGCACACAATAAAAGCTGGCTCTGAATTACTCATACAAATGTGCACTAATATTTAGTAAACAGCTGATTATGTGCACTATAGCTTTTCTTTCCCAGAAATACAGGTTAAGAAAGAGGGTGTTTGTTTGTTTTTTGATCAACAATACAAAATTTTACTAAAATATTTTATACCCGTAGACTTGGAATTTTACTTCCTTTTGCTGTTGAAAAAGTCACAACAGCCAAGAGGAGTAAGGAATTTTCTTTCAAATTAACAAACTGTCTTCGTGGTTAAGGGTGGGGTGGGGTGCTGAGAAGTTGGCAAGAAAAGGTTCAGGGCCTGTCTCAAAACCAACTGCAAGTCAAGTGTGATTCCAGACAGACAAGAACCACCTGTTACAACACAGAGAGAGGGAGGTGCTTAAAAGATAAGTGAGAAGGAGATGACCCTACAGATCATTTCCCCAAGTATCAGATACATAAGTAAGGGAGCGTTCAGGTAGTCATATCAAACTCATGTCAGTACAATATTTGCTGCCTGTCATTCAATGTAAGAAGACATATATTTATGTATATACTTCTAGTCAAGCAAGAAAAACTCCTGGAAGTAGATAGTTTATGATTGGTAATAATATTAATAATAACTACCTGGGCACTTAGTGTCATATTTAATTCTCACAACACACTGTTTTAAGATGGGCTTCCCTAGTGGCTCAGATAGTAAAGAATCTGCCTGCAATACAGGAGACCCAGGAAAGATCCCCTGGAGAGGGGAAAGGCAACCCACTCCAGTATTCTTACCTGGAGAATTCCGTGGACAGAAGAGCCTGGCAGGCTACAGTCTATGGGATCACCAAGAGTAGCACACCACTGAGAGACTACCACTTCATACTTGACAGAGGAGGGAACAGATACACAAAGAGTTAAGTTATCATGCTCAAGGTTACACATTTAGTAAGGGGTGGAGTCAAGATCCATCTAGGTCTGTCTGACTCCAAAGCCCATGTTTTCCACAATTCTGCTGTTTTTTGCTGGACACAAAGATAGGTTACAGTCTTCAGGAAACTTTACTTTGGGATTTGAAAAACAAATTACAAGGCACCTCTTAAACAGCTTACAGCTCATTAGTAATTACCAAGACTTCAAAGACACATTCGTGTGCAGTTAAAAAAGATGGAAATTCATTTTAAATGAATGCTTAGGGAAACGAATGATCTTGCTTAGACAAGTTCAAAACCAGAAGTCGAAGTCAACTTTGTCTCAAAGTGGAATAAACAAGGTTTCATTGGAACACACTTTAAACGCTCTTCTTCGTAACGATGTAACATACAAGGAGTTCCCTTTTTAAAGCCTTTTCAAAGAGGAAATATTCCGATCTCATAAAATTAGGTAAAGCCTTCACTTCTAAAGAAATTACAGACAAAAAACGTGAGCTATACAAAATATCATGTGTTGACTTAAGAATAGCCTGGTCACAATGTAGCGATCCCAAAACAGATGTGCCCTCCAAAATCTATCTAAAATTTGAATGCCAGTAACGTGAGAACGTCTAATAGAGGGCGAATCTCAAAAACTATCAATCTGATCTAACGATTCACATGGGCTTTGTTCTTTATCTCATCTTCAACATAAATGATTATTCTTTTCAACAAAGCATTAAAAAGAGAAGAAAATCTACTCCGCAATAGAAAAGAAAAACTGTCAACGGATGCCAATGATGATAGAATCCCGAACGTCAGGGAAAATCGAGAGTCCGTCATTCGGAGTTTAGTTCTTTACGGGTCGATTTCATTAGTTAATTATAAGGCTGGACGTTTTTGCAAAATAGAGGCTCTTACGCGAGTAAACTTAACCATTTGAAATTGCAGGTTTATTTCTTACGACCGAATTTAGGGAGAAGTAAGGAGTCACTGTTGAGAAAGTCCTCTCGGATCTGCGTGAATCCTTCTTCTCAGCCCACGTGGCCAAAGTAAACAGAAGGTGGGCTGGGGCGGTGTGAGAAGCGGGCCTCGCTCAATTTCCTAATTTGTCGAGTCTTTGAGACTACAGGCCCCTAAAGCACTAAGGGCGTGCCCTCTGAGAAACTGGGGAGTGCTTCTGCAGAGCGGGGTTAAAACGACCGTGTGGAGGGGATGCCACAGCGGGGGCGAGGCGGGGCGAGTGGACCTACCAGAGGTTGGGGTGCGGGCCTGAGCGGGCGAAGGTGGGTGCGCTCCGGGGCGTGCGCGGGGATACCTGCCAGGAGGTGGGAGTCCGGGCGGATGCGCGGACACTGGGGATT
>SJYV01009653.1:226101-255535 GCA_006410875.1 Neotragus pygmaeus | reverse complement strand
GGCAAAGTAATGTCTCTGCTTTTTAATATGCTGTCTAGGTTGGTGATAGCTTTTCTTTCAAGGAGCAAGTGTCTTTTAATTTCATGGCTGCAGTCACCATCCACAGTGATTTTGGAGCCCAAGAAAATAAAGTCCATCACTGCTTCCATTGTTTACCCGTCTATTTGCCATGAAGTGATGGGACCAGATGCCATGACCTTAGTTTTCTGAATGTTGAGCTTTAAGCCAACTTTTTCACTCTCCTCTTTCACTTTCACCAAGAGACTCTAGTTCTTCTTCACTTTCTGCCATAAGGGTGGTGTCATCTGCATATCTGAGGTTTTTGATATTTCTCCTGGCAATCTTGATTCCAGCTTGTGCTTCATCCAGCCCAGTGTTTCTCATGATGTACTCTGCATATAAGTTAAATAAGCAGGGTAACAATATAAGCCTTGATGTCCTCCTTTGCCAGTTTGGAATCAGTCTGTTGTTCCATGTCCAGTGACTGTTCGGAAAGCAATAATGTAGAATACAGGTCTGATCTTTCTTATGGGAGAGATGAGTAGTTTATTTGCTTCTGCCATTGTGACACTTTTTGAACCACCTCAACTGATAGTAGATTTTCATGCTATTTTTATAATATTCAAAAAGCTATTCACTGAATTTGAGTGTAGTACTCCATCTTTGCTTTTCTAAAGTGAAAGTGAAAGTCGCTCAGTTGTGTCCAACTCTTTGTGACCCCACGGTCTATACAGCCCATGGAATTCTCCAGGCCAGAATACTGGAGTGGGTAGCCTTTCCCTTCTTTAGGAGATTTTCCCAACCCAGGGATCAAACCCAGGTCTCCCACATTGCAAGCAGATTTAACCAGCTGAGCCACCAGGGAAGCCCGAGAATACTGGAGTAGGTAGCCTATCCCTTTTCCAGTGGGTCTTCCTGATACAGGAATTGAATCAGGGTCTCCTGCAATGCAGGTAGATTCTTTACCAATTGAGCTATCAGAGAAGCCCATGAAAGATACACTGTATTCAAAAGAAAAACAGTGGCCTTGGATACTTGCTGATGGAATGACTGCTCTCTTCAGAGAGAACAGACTTGCCGATGATCAGACATAAAGAGTAGATCTCCCACAAAGGTATACCATACATACTATTGATGTTTTTCACTTGCTACTTTTGCAGTTTTGAGATTTATTAAATTTGTGGATGTCACAAAGTAATGATAATTTTAATTACTATTGTCATGATTCATTAGTTATTGCTAAAACTTGCCTCATCATGTCTTTTTCTTGATAGAGTATTAAATATTGTTTCTATTATTAGATTATACTTTTATGGAAGCTCTTCACCCAACTCTTAGAGTTTTTATTATTTCTCAAGTTGATTTTCTTTTAAATCTAGCAATAGATAAGAAAAAAAGGCTTAAATAGTAATAGTGAAGCCTAGAGGATATAATGTGGTCTATCTCTGAGTTATTTCTCCTATTTTTCATTGCTGCCTGCATTGAGAAACAAGAGTACTTAATTATTATTTTAAAAATACCTTAATTATTAGCTGTGCTGATTCTAAAGTAAAGCACAAGAATCTAAAAATAATGCAATGATACCACACCCAGATTCCATCACTAACCTACTGTCTTGTTCCTATTAATTTATTTTTTAATGTTTGTTCTTTCAGCACTTTTTCCATTTTTGTTTGAAGTCTCTTACTTTGAAGTCACAGAATTTTCATATTTGCCATTGGCTATAAAGTTCTTTCAGTTCTTTTATAACCTTTCATGATTTTTGTATTAAAAGGATTACTTTTGGACTCCCACTAATTAGTTTGGATCACTATTAGCTTTTTGTTTGTCTTACTGCATATATCAGAACAGAACAGGAAATCATTTCTGCAAATACAGTGATAGTTCATAAAATTAGAGTGAGCCTCTTAAAAAGTGAATTCAGTTGTTAATTTACTTTATATTCCTATTTTCATGTGCCAAACATGACTAATAAAAGGAAAAAAATCATAAATGGATACTTTCAAACATGAGAGAACATACAGTGATGTATGTCAATTATTTCTCATTAAAACAGGAAAAATTTTAAAAAGCATGAAGGAAGAACAAATCTTCTAACCTAAAAATAGCACAAAAATTATTTTTGTAAAAAGAGAAGCAGGTATAGTGCAGCAAGAAAGCACTCATTCTAAACTTTGCGTTCTAGATTTTATCTATCTTTACTGTAATCTACTCACCTAAATGGTGTCTTTTTTCTCCTGTGAAGTTATACTACATATAAAATTGAAATGAAAACAAAGTTGTATTTTAATTTTTGATCTACCACATTATAGCTTGGAGAACATATTGACCAAAAAGAAAGCTAGTAAACATTTTACTAATCGCTTACAAAGGTAAAATAACTATGACATAATTATGTATTTCTACCAGAAATCAAAATGAGAAAGGACATTCGGTTAACTTTGGGAACTAAAATTTCAATATATTGAAACAACATTTTTAATCAAGCGTATAGAAGATATAGGATATGGTATTTTAAAATGACTAATACATATGCATGAGGTTTTGCTGAAGTCAGTATTTTTTTAAATAGTTTAATTTACTACTGACAATTTGCATCAGTATTTTTGCATTGTTATAATTTGTCATGTTTCAAATAATCCTGAAGGTTATCAGAAACTTTTCATATGTAGGAATAAAAAGTTTAGTTAACATTGTCAGTTTCCTTTAATATAGGTAAGAATTTGGCCTCCTTAAAAAAAACCCATGTAAAAGATACAATGAGTATAGAGAGGGTAAAATTTAAAATAAGAAGACAGGTAGAAAACTAAATTGTATTTCCGTTCACTCAAATGAAGTTATTGGATACTCTCCCCTGAGAGGATCATTTTGTAATTTTATTTGGATGTAGAATTGTTACTTTGCAAACAGTTTGCCTACTCAGTGTCCTAGAAGTTGTGTAATGCTATCTTTCATAATAAGAAAAACAAGAAGTTTTGAGAAGAGCTAGAAAGTGCATTCAGAATTCACTGTTGAGATTACAAAACTTGCCCTAAATTTAATTAGGCAGGCAGTTAATTTTGATCATGTCCTTGGTCAGGAGATACTTAAAGAAGAAAAGAAACGTGACGGAGATTGGTCATTTCCTCCAGTTCTTCTTCCCGCTACTCTTTTTAATTTTTTTGCACGGGGCAGGGGTTGGAGGGAGAGAGAAAAAACCTCCCTTAGAAATAATTCCTTGACACTCACATGCTCTTTTTTTAGGTCCCAAAGAAATAGGAGATTTCTCTTTGGAGCTTGTTGACACTTTCTCGCCTTGCGATTACACGCGGTCACATCAACATTTGACACGTGGGTTCCGTGCGCATGGCAGCGCTATTTACAAACACCATCCAGGGATTCCAGAGAGACTTATGTAACAGCTGAGAGTACGGGCTTTGTGAGTCCGTGAGCGCGGAGGAATCAAACAATTTTATTCATAATGTAGGAGCCCTTGTCTGGCTCTGATGGGGTCCTGCATCAAAGTTCACCGAAGTCTAGGTCAAGATCTACCCAATATGCAACTTACCGGCGCCTCAAAGGCTTAATGTAGGATCACTCTTTTCTTTTCCCCGCCCCCTCCTGCAGCAAACGGAATCCGTTAGGCCAAACTTTTTGTGTGTTTTTTCGAAATGTGGGCCAATTGTGTCTTGGTTTTGGTTGTAATTTACTTCTGCCACTTGTGACAGAAATGCATGTGCCTGCCACTCAGTCTCACAAATGCTTTTTTTTTTTTTTTTTAGCTATTTTATTTGTAAGCAACTTCGGGTGCAAGAGAATTGGTAAACTGACTTGGTAACTCGACACTGACCACAGAATACTCAGGAAAACGGTTGTTTGATATCCTCCATATCCAGTTCAGTTGTACCCGTCCCGGTCGTTTCTCACCTCCCTCTTAAATGTTGCCATTATCACACCTCCCTCAGCCCTCTTCCGTCTTGTTACATATAAAGACATGGTATTTCTTTTTAAAATTAGATTTCAATACTTAGGGAATTGTTCTTTTCCCATATTGCTTTTAAGTTTTTCACTTATACTTATTTTTTTTAAGTCTCAAGTTAAAAATAATTAAAACACCCAAGAATTTGTGTCTCATCCTGTGTACCTGTGTTCCTGGTGCCTTTTTTTTTTTTGTTTTCATTGTAAATTGACTGGTTGGAATATTTAAAATATCAGTAAATTTTGAGTCCTTTTTGATCAAAAAAGATCCTAAAATGCAATACAAAAAAAGGGCTCAAAATTTACTCATATTTTAAATATTCCAACCAGTCACTGATTATCCAAAAACAGAAACCTTGCCTAACAAAGAATTGAAATTAAATCATCAAAAAAAAAAAAAAAAACCAACCTTGAAGTTACTTAAAAAGTTGGGCTGTTTGAAGTCTTCTTTCATAGAATTTGTTTTTCCTAATCACACTATCTTTTTAAAAAGAGGGATGATCAGAATCTTTGAAATGTGGTACTGTAAATGGGAGGAATTTAACTTTTCAAAATAAAGAATTTTCTCCCCAAGAGATAAACCAAACACCAAGGAATGTTTGGTATAGGAATAATTTAAAGGTTATGTCTTCAAGTCTATTATTTATCTGTGAGACTTAGAAATTAAATTTGAGTTGTTTAACAGCTGGATGTGCTCTCTTTTAGAAGAGATTATCAAGAGAGTGATTAATTTAACCAACATAAGGGAATCTGAGAATAGACATTTTCCATTTTTCTTGCTGAGTAAAATTTCCTTCTAAATTTGAAGATATATAATTTATTTAGTGGTTATAAGTTATTGTGCTTTTCTAATACATTAAGATTTAGTGAATTTAGACTATAAGCTTTAAAAATTATTTTCATTTTTTATTGGCATGCTTATCATTGTTTTGACCTGAAGATGGTGTGTTTATCTTAATTGCCCTAGATTCAAAGAGTGAAAGTTTATGTAAAATTACTCACAAGTATACTTTCTTACTAAAAGCAGTACCATATCTGAACACTCTTGAGCTTTCACAAGGATGATCTTAGCCTATGTTAGAACATTACCATTTTCCTCTCTTCTTATACCTTTGTTGGACATTAAATTATATATGTGTTATAAGCTGAATCTGCTCAGAATTTGATTAAGGTTATAAATTAATTCATTTCTGCTAAGAAAGGGATTAAATATAACCTTATTTTTGTTTCTCTTGAAGCTGCAAGCATTCAGTAAACATTTATTCAGTAAGTGGGCATCCTTCGTGAAGGTGAGATGAACAGCAATTGTCTCTGTTTTATAAAAGATGAAAATGGTAGCTCAAATGTGAAGGATACCTAGCAAGAAGCAGTGTGGGAATTTAGGTTGTTTTCTCTTTCCAGCAACTATTGAGAGCATGTGTTTGCACATGCATGGGTGTGTTCTCTCACTCAAAAAGTTTTTGGACTTCTGAGTTAATTTCTCTTCGGTAGGAATGATTAATTAAACCATAGTAAAACTATCTACAAATTAAAAAAATATTGATGTCATGCATTCTCCCAAATATCGTGAAGGTGAACAAAATCCCCAGGGGTCTTTTATAAAAACTACTTTTGTATGATTCCTTAGAAGATGGTTGAGGAATCACATAGGTGCTCACACATAAAAACAAACAGCTGGTGTGGTGATGTTAAAATTGGCCAGGGTGTTCCCTCTAGCGTGGGAGTCCTAGGTCATAATGATGCCTTCCCGTGTGGTCAAGCACACATGGCTTTCGTGTTTACATACACGGCCCCAGAATTCTGGACACCAGTGATGCAGCAGTGGCGGAAGAGGTGGTCTGTATTTCACAAACTGTTTAATGACCTGGGTCATGAATACTGATAGAGAATGAGAAAGAACTGATTGTGGTAAAATGTGCCTGGAGGGGAAGAGAGTAGATGCTTAAAGCAGGCTCCCCCCGCCCCATCCCCCAACCTCCAGATTGTTTATTTTAAGCTATCATTACCCACCCAAAAGGAGCTTTCTACTTTGAACTTAAAATAGTAGCTTTTAACCGGACAAGTGATTAAGCGCTTTGGTATCCAGGGACTGGAGGTGACAAAGCTCTCAAGAGTGTCACTCTCTTTCGTAACCAAGCTGACTCAGACTCTTTTGGAAGCTTTGATGGCAGTTTAACCAGCTCTAATGTGCATATGTGCATGGGAACAGATAATTGGAGCTAGAGCTGCCATTTTCTCCGGTTTTAAAATTCTTACCCATTATTCCAATTTTATTTGTGAAAATAGGCCAATTCTACTACATATAGAAATGCTTTTCAAAATCACTGGATATATGTGTATAGAACTGCTTTGTTTACCTATGTAAACATGTAGCCTATGTCTACAACAATACAGAGGAAAATACCTTCTTATCTGGTAGAATCATGATAAAGGGGAAAAAAGAGTGAATGGTAATTCTGGGAAAATATATGATAATACCATGGTGGTATTCATACAACTAAATGGCAAGCAGCTATTTTTAAACCTGGAAAAGACCTAAAAGGATGAGGGGGGAACATGTTATAAACAAGGAAAATATAATTTTCAATGAATAAATGATTTATTACAAACTATGGACATTTAAAACATTTGTTTCAAACTCTTTCCTTCTGGTAACAAATTATCCAAGACATTATCTACCTCTTTCTGAACTTTTAACAGATTGTTCTGGACTGTGGGTTTAATTGTGTGTGTGTGTGTGTGTGTATGTTTGAGTATGTGTGTGTTTGAGTATGTTTTTCTATTTTAGATCTAGCTATGCAAACTAGAGACATTGCCCACTACTTATAAGATATTGCTCCCTGAATTCCCATCACATTTACTTCAATATGTCAATAAATCATTCATCAGATTTGCAAAAAATGTAGCTTATTTTCAAAGATAGAATCATAGACTATTATTAACAAGAAACAGAAACTTTAGAGACTATCTGTTGCATTAACTAGAAAATAATAGCAGCATAGAGAGAAGACCATAGCCTCAAATTGAATAATAGTATATTTATCATTCTAGTAATAGGCAATAATAACTAAGGTCTTCACATTGTGTCAAGAACCATACTAGGGACTTTCAGAGGTTATCTTATTCAATTCTTACATCACATCTATTTTTGTTGGTGCTATTATTATCCTCATTTTACTAAGGAAGAAACCAAGACATCAGATTAAATAATTCCCCTATACATTTTGAATTATCTTTGACATCTCCCTATTTGCAAATTTATCCTTAAACCCTATAGAATATTTTACTATGGCCATATGGCTTGTCTCTTTCCATTTCTGCCTCCCTCATCCTTTTTTTTTTTTTTTAAATATTTATTTATCTTTGGCTGTGCTGGGTCTTCACTGCTGCACAGGCTTTGCTCTAGCTGCAGAGAGTGGGGGCTCCTCACTAGTGGTATGCAGGCCTCTCACTGCGGTGGCCCTTTTGTTGCAGAGCATGGGCTCTAGGCCTGTGGGCTTCTTCAGTAGCTGTGGCGTGTGTTTAGTAGTTTCAGCTCCACAGGCCCAGTAGTTGTGATGCCCAGGCTGTTGTTTCATGACACACAGAATCTTCTGAATCAGGGATCAAACAATGTCTCTTGGTTCGGCAGGTAGATTCGTTACCACTGAGCCACCAGGGAAGCCCTCACCCTATTCTTTTCTTCGCTCTGTTCCTTTGTAACTGAAATTTCTTCCTTCTTGGTGTTCTCACCCATATGCGCTTTCTCTTCCATCTTCTTGGCTTTTTCAGCTGTTCACCATATTTTCCCTGGAATCTGTGTTCATTGCCTCATTTCTGAAAAATCAATCAACTCCCAAACAGTTCAGTTCAGTTGCTCAGTTGTGTCCGACTCTGCAACCCCATGAATCGCATCACGCCAGGCCTCCCTGTCCATCACCAACTCCCGGAGTTTACCCAAACTCATGTCCATCGAGTCCGTGATGCCATCCAGCCATCTCATCCTCTGTCGTCCCCTTCTCCTCCTGCCCCCAATCCCTCCCAGCATCAGAGTCCTTTCCAATGAGTCAACTCTTCTCATGAAATGGCCNAGCCATGAAATTAAAAGACACTTACTCCTTGGAAGGAAAGTTATGACCAACCTAGATAGCATATTGAAAAGCAGAGATATTACTTTGCCAACAAAGGTCTGTCTAGTCAAGGCTATGGTTTTTCCTGTGGTCATGTATGGATGTGAGATTTGGACTCTGAAGAAAGCTGAGTGCCGAAGAATTGATGGTTTTGAACTGTGGTATTGGAGAAGATGCTTGAGAGTCCCTTGGACTGCAAGGGGATCCAACCAGTCCATCCTAATGGAGAACAGCCCTGGGTGTTCATTGGAAGGACTGATGCTGAAGCTGAAACTCCAATATTTTGGCCACCACATGAGAAGTGTTGACTCACTGGAAAAGACCCTTGCCAGAGTCCACCTCCAGCAGCCAGGGAATCAGCCTGAAGGAGTGAGCAGTGTTGGTGGACAATGATGTAGCCTCTTACTCAAGGTGTGGGGCTACATGATTATTTTGAGCTTCAGGTTTTCTTTTATACTTTGACAAATGCATTAGATCAGAGTTTTGACATTTTTAGTTTCCCTCACCCAGATTTATTGTCTCCAGAAATCATTGTTGCCCTACAAACAGAGTTCCTGCTTCAGTGATTCTCTCAGAATAATCTTTACTATCTATTATCTACTTCCTCTTATGTATCCTATACTTAACTTGTGATTACATTGTAAGTCATGCTACATTCCTCAGTTTATCTCTTATCTTTCTAAATCCTGTTTGCCCCTAGCATCTTAAGATCACTATCTCCTAAAATGGCTTCTAGCTATTAATATCTCTAAAAATTCCTTAAAAAATAAAATAAAATAAAATTTCTAATCTCTATAAGCTATAGTAAAATATGCGAACACTACAACATTCCTTAAACTTTTAGCTTCTAACTATTCTTAATTACTCCTCAACCCTAAACTCAGCAAACTTCTTTTGCCATAAGTATTTCCCTCACAAACAGGTCTCAGATAACAATCCTTCCCATCACCTCAAGCTACAGCCCAGGTGCTCATCCTGGAACATTCTTTGTAAAGATCCTTGAACAAATGTCAATAGTTACTTTATAGATTATTTTCTGGGCACAACTGCAGAAGGCTTTGAGCTTTCTCATGCTTCTCTCAAGAACAATAAGCACCTTAACATTCTTTCCAGCCAACTCAACCGAAGAAAGGAAAGAACAAGTAGAATCACAAGATCTAACTCCTTCATCCCGGACCATGCTTGCAGGATGAGCAGAGGGGGTTGGGGCCACGCCTCCATTTTGTCAGTGATGTATAACGCAGCTCCTGACAGACCCTGATGCTGGGAGGGATTGGTGGCAGGAGGANTAGAATCACAAGATCTAACTCCTTCATCCCGGACCATGCTTGCAGGATGAGCAGAGGGGGTTGGGGCCACGCCTCCATTTTGTCAGTGATGTATAACGCAGCTCCTGACAGACCCTGATGCTGGGAGGGATTGGTGGCAGGAGGAAAAGGGGATGACAGAGGATGAGATGGGTGGATGGTATCACTGACTTGATGGATATGAGTTTGAGAGAACTCCGGGGGTTGGTGATGGACAAGGAAGCCTGGCATGCTATGATTCACAGGGTCACAAATAGTCGGACTCAACTGAGTGACTGAACTGAACTGAACTGATGGGACTGGATAATGGCACTGAACTATAAAAAAAGTATCTCAACAAATATGAGAAGATAATCAGTTTTTTGCTCTATGAAAAAACATGTTTGGCAAGTAATTGAAGGAAACACTGATAAATCCCTTCAAAAGCCTCTAAGTCACTTAGGTCAAGTGTAGACAAGATGAAGAAAGTTAATGTGGACACTATCCTTCTTGACAAGTCATATTTCCTTCAAGATGAGAATGTAGTGAGGAAATGAGGATAAATAGGCACAACAAACAAAAGCAGGTGCACCTGTGTATTTCTCCAATGTGAGAAAATTCTCGATTTGATTGAATTTATTAAGAGATACTGTAGATCAGAAGAAAGGGGCCACTATAAGAATCAAAGAAAAATTATTTCTTCTAGCTTTATGATGAGAAACATAAGAATATGTCTAACTTGTTTTTTTTAAGAGATTAGAAAGAAATCCTTCATTTATGAAACCAAAGCAAGTAGTTGTGAAGAGAGTAATTTGAGATCAGGAAACACAGCATNGTGGTGTGGCCAAAAAGTGGGAAAAAGAAAAAAGAACACATGGGCCCCTATCTCCTTGGGACTCAAGCCTCAGGGAAACATCTCTTCACACCTCTGGGTTATGCCCTCAAAACAAGAGTGCCATGTGAATGCCACACAGCTGTGTGGTGGGTCAGTGCCAGCGCTCTCAGTGGACACTTCCACCCTCCTCCGGGGGGCGCAAGCAGCAGAAGCACGTGGTAAGAGAACCTGATGGTCATTAACTACTTCCTACAGCAAGAATGCAGCAGCCGACTGCCCCAGCATCATCTCTCAGGCCTACCCTAGATTCATTTCCTTGTTTTTCAATGCGTGCTTCTGGCATGGCATTCACAACAGTGGCACATGGCAGTTAGGGCCCATTTTGCAATGTCAACTAATTCATATTAATTTATATTTACATAAAATAAACAGAGAGTGATACTAATTCTTTACTTTGCAACCAGATGACCCTGAACACTAGGATTGCAAACAGTTTTATTTTTATAACAATATTTAATAGGATTTAATTGAATTAAAAAAAATAAATTTAAACATTTCAACTTGATTTAAATAAATTTGATGTTAATGTTCTTTAATTATAATTTGTATCTTACCTTTTAATTTTAATAGATAATTTTGAATGTCAAAGAAAAGTTATTGAGGACTTCCCTGGAGGTCCAGTGGTTAAGACTTCTCCTTCCAATGCAGGAGCTGTGGGTTCAATCCCTGGTCAGGGAGCTAAGATTCCATATGCCTCAGGGCCAAAAAACCAAAACATAAAACACACGCAATATTGTGACAAATTCAATAAAGACTTTAAAAATGGTCCCTATCAAAAAATCTTTTTTAAAAAAGAATAACTGGAAATTAATATAAATGTTTCAATTTTTAACATTTAAGGTATTGGAAATATTTACATTTCATACACTTTGAGTGTAACTCAGTTAACTTTATCATCATTTACAGTAGGCTGTCAATAAAACCCAAATTATGTGAATAGCTTAAGATGGTATAGTGATTCTAATGAAATTAAGGCAAGAAAAATGAACTTAAATAATAAAATTTTATTTTAAAAATATTGATATAGCAATTCATGAATTCATACATCTTTAGTGCTCATCCCTCAGTCGCCATCCCATTAACATTCTTCAAGGGCAATGATAATTATATTCATTTATGGTTGATATTTGGTGAATTTTCAATCATATAAAAACCATAGCTTTGCAAATATTTTTGTTTTGTAATTATGAAAACATGTAGGCCAAGGGAGAAGAATAAAGAGTATTTAATAGTTTGTGGCTTCACTCATTTCTCTTAAATACTGAGACATAAGTGAATCTCCATGTATATTCTTAGCCAGGCAGAGGTGGACCTATGAATACAATCTGTCTAAGCATAGGTCAGAAAAGAATTTCNCCTGTATAATGGTGAGAAGCAAAAGCAGTGGTCTTCAAACTTGGTTGTACATCAGAAGCACATAGAGAGATTTAAAAAGAAATGTTTTTGATTCCTGAGTTTCACTAGGGATCAATTAACTCAGAATCTTTGGAGGTATGCTCCAGACTTGAGTATTTTTTAAGTACCATGAGTGATTTTTTATGCAGCCAATATTGAGAAATACTTTACTCTAGCATCATTTTTCAAAGTGCTTCTTTAATGTACTAATATGAATTGTAACTCTGCTGGAGAAGGCTATGATATGTAGTACTTCCACAGAACCATTTAATGTGAAGCATCTGGTTGGATCACTGTTCTACAATATAATTTGGGAAATTCTGAACCAGAGGTATAGTCATTCAAAACAGGAATTAGATTAAGGTGTTTTCAGGATCATTATTTAAATTCTGGACACACTGGCAACTACAATGAGATAAGAGATGAAATGAGATTCAAATATTGGAGGAAGGGGATATATTACAATTACAATATTTTAGTATTCATGAGGAAATTCAAGATAATCTAAGAGAAAAAAAGAGAATTAACTTCAATATCAGCAAATCAATCAATGTAATGCACCATATTAACAAATTGAAAAATGAAAGCCACATGATTACCTTAGTAGATGCAGAGAAAGCCTTTGACAAAATTCAACATCCATTTATGTTAAAAACTCCAGAAAGCAAGAATAGAAGGAATATACCTCAACATAATAAAAGCTATATATGACAAATCCACAGCAAATATTATCCTCAGTGGTGAAAAATTGAAAGCATTTCCCCTAAAGTCAGGAACAAGACAAGGGTGCCCACTTTCACCACTACTATTCAACATAGTTCTGGATGTTTTGGCCATAGCAATCAGAACAGAAAAAGAAATAAAAGGAATCCAAATTAGAAAAGAAGAGGTAAAACTCTCACTGTTTGCAGATTACATGATCCTCTACATAAAAAATGCTAAAGACTCCACCAGAAAATTACTAGAGCTAAGCAATGAATATAGTAAAGTTGCAGAATATAAAATCAACACACAGAAATCCCTTGCATTCCTATACACTAATAATGGGAAAGTAGACAAAGAAATTAAGGAAACTATTCCTTTCAGCATTGCAACGAAAAGAATAAAATACTTAGGAATACATCTACCTAAAGAAACTAAAGACCTATGTATAGAAAACTATAAAACACTGGTGAAAGAAATCAAAGAGGACACTAATAGATGGAGAAATATACCATGTTCATGGATTGGAAGAATCAATATAGTGAAAATGAGTATACTACCCAAAGCAATCTACAGATTCAATGCAATCTCTATCAAGCTACCAATGGTATTTTTCACAGAGCTAGAACAAATAATTTCACAATTTGCATGGAAATACAAAAAAACCTCGAATAGCCAAAGCAATCTTGAAAAAGAAGAATGGACCTGGAGGAATCGACCTGCCTGACTTCAGGCTCTACTNCTACCCAAAGCAATCTACAGATTCAATGCAATCCCTATCAAGCTACCAGCAGTATTTTTCACAGTCTATTTTCTAATATTCTCCCAAGGCTTATCATCTTGCTATGTTTATAGCATGCATTTTTTCAGACAGGTCAAAAGGATTAATACATATTTGGTATTGCAAAAATACATTATTTACTTTAAATGAGTTCTTTAGCTTTTCATGTGATGCTGGGCAGGAAGTTTATTACTGTTTCCTGATCTATAGAAAGAATAACTTGGGCAAAATAATGTTTTCTGAAATTTCACTGAACTTCAAAGTTTGAATTTGAATATACATATGGCTTCCCTGGTGGCTTAGCTGGTAAAGAATCCATCTGCCATGCAGGAGACCCCAGTTTGATTCCTGGGTCAGGAAGGTCCACTGGAGAAAGAATAGGATATCCACTCTGATATTAAGAATCCGTCTTCAATGCGGGAGACCTGGATTTTATCCCTGGATTGGGAAGATCCCCTGGGGAAGGGAACGGCTACTACTCCAGTATTCTAGCCTGGAGAATTTGGGGTTGCAAAGTGTTGGACACAACTGAGCAACTTTCGCTTTCATATGACTACTTGCAGCGTATCACAGATATTAACCAAGTATTTGTTTCATTGAAGTGACCTTGTTATTTCCTTTCAAGGAAAAAACAATAGTATTTTATTCAAATGCTTGAATGTTTATGAGAAATATTTCAGAACTCTGAAGGTTGAATTCAGGGTTACTTACAGATTGTTTTTATACTTTATGTAATATTTATCAGAATGTGAAATAGCAAAGAGTAAAATTATTTTGGTCTTATTTCCATAAATCAAACTTTAAATATTCCTTGAGGAAATAGATGTTGTAGGGAAAAAAAAAAAAAAACAGAATTCTGCTTTTCAGACCTCTTAAGGATGTATATTTTGTTTTTAAAAGGAAGTTCATTTCTGCACACCAATACAAAGGATAAAAAGTTTAACTGTCTTTAATCCCTGAAGAAAAATGTTCTATAATTGCCTTTTGCTGTGTACAATTTACTAAAGTGATGAGTTCCTGGATTAATCTTTAAGGAAAATGTCAAGCTTATTGAAAAACTTGAGATAACAATGAGTCAGTAAGAAAAGGAAATAAAGTCTAGTTGAAAATGAAAGATTGTCTACAAGAATGCAAAGTTGATGAGTCTAGGAAATTCAGAGAAATTTGCTGATTTATTTTCTTTACTCAGTGAATACAGAAGTCCACTTATTCAGATATTAATTACATGCTAAATTAAACCATCTTTGAAGTCAGGCTAACATCCTTAAGAGAACTCCTCTTAAACTGATATATGAACAGGATATAATTTAACAGAGATTAGTACTAGTTAGGAACAATCTTGAGACTTCAGGATTTCAGTTTATAACATACTGACTGAAGGTTAGTTGTGTACATGGAAATATAAAATGNCTTAAGAGAACTCCTCTTAAACTGATATATGAACAGGATATAATTTAACAGAGATTAGTACTAGTTAGGAACAATCTTGAGACTTCAGGATTTCAGTTTATAACATACTGACTGAAGGTTAGTTGTGTACATGGAAATATAAAATGTACCATGCCTATAAAAATTATGTATATCCTGTCTTAAATAGTAGATAGCAGTGACTTCAAAAGACCACAGATCATTCTGTAAACATACACACTGACAAAAGTATTATAAATATGAATTTAACATGCTAATTATATTCTCATCCAGAACCTCAACTTGTTTTATATCTATATTACATATATGAGTAAAATCTGACAGGTATAAGAGTTACAAAAAGCCAAGTGTTTTTATAAATATATATAAAACCTTGGTCAGTCTACACCTTCTTTGATAGGTCTTAAAGGTTATTTTACCAGTGTCTTCTACAAGCTTTATTTGTACACTGTGAAAACAGTTTTTGAAAACAGCTCACTGTGATCACAGGATTTTAGTCACTATTATTTCCCCATATTCATTTGCAAAAGAAGACTTGATATATTTCTAGGATGACATATGGTTTTAAAGTTTTGTGTTTTTTTTTTTTAAATCCTAAGAGAAAAATACGGAGATTTTCTATTTCTAGTCCAGCATGTAAGAAGTTTGCCATCCTACTAAGTGAAAAGCTGAACAAACTGAAAAATCAACAGTTGTTCTTTGTTCCATCAGAGAAGCGTGGTCATAGGGCAAACTACTGCTTCCAAAATTGGAGACAAACAGGCAGATTCTGAGAAGCGTAAACTTGTTGGAGCAGAAATATGTGAGTAGAAATGGCTGCAGGAACCAGTGCCATGGTAGAAAAAATCCTGTAATTAGCAAACTGCTGGAGCTTCACTGTGGATAAAAGTCATAGGGGTAGGTCATTAGGGAAGCCTAGCTATGGGGGGTGAGCAGGCACTTTTTTGTGAATTTTACCTCCAAGAATTCTACCAGGGCCTTAAAGTAAATACTACATGCATTTAAATACTTATAATATGCTTAATAGAAACATTAGAGGAAAATTGTCTTCTGCTCCTGGAAGGAGCAGGGAACAGTTTTGAAATATGCCAGAGCATTGTGTTTTTCTTGACAAAGCCTGCTCTCAGGGGAGACCGTATTCCCAGAGCCCAGATACTGCAGATCCCTCTAACCCCCTGTGTGGGGGAAGGGAAATATGCACCTCCAGACTCCTCCAGCTATTTCATCCTTCTTTTAAAAGTGAGAGGAGAGGCGACTGACAACCACTAGTGAAATTCACAGTCCAGGGGCAAAGACTCACCAGAAGACTGAGATAAGACCTAATCATGTGACTCTAGAATGCTTCCGACTTCTCCACACTGTACTACCTACCACACTTGCTGTTGATTATTGTTAAGTAGTATCTGACTCTTGTGACCGCATGGACTGTAGTCCACAAGGCTCTTCTCTCCATGGGATTTCCCAGGTAGGAAAACTGGAGTTGGGGGTGCCATTTCCTCCTCCAGGGGATCTTCCTGACTCAGGGATGGAACCCACATCTCCTTCATTGGCAGGTGGACTTTTTACCCCTGAGCCACCAAGGAAGCCCCTGTATTATTACTAAAGGCCTGTTGACTGCAGTTTCTTTTCCTGAGTACATCATGTCCACCTTACACCAAAAAATTATGAGCCATACTAAAAGGTTAAGACAAAACAAAAAGCCCCTAGAATTTGAAGAGACCAAACAAGCATCAGAACCAGACTCAGATGTGGCAGGAATGTTGGAATTATCAGACCAGGATTTTTTTTTTTTTAAATAAACCTAAGGATTTTAAATGGAAAAGTAGACAACAGGCAAGAACAGATGAGTAATGGTAGCACAGAAATGACAATTTTTAGGAAAGAAATGCTTCTGGTAAAAAACATTGTAACAGAAATGAAGAATTTGCCTTTGAGCACTCCTAAGTAGACTGTGGCCTTTGCTGATGGCTCAGTGGATAAAGAATCTGCCTGCAGTGCAGAAGACACAGGAGACATGGGTTTGATCCCTGGGTCAGGAGGATCCCCTGGAGAAGGATATGGCAACCCACTCTAATATTCTTGCTTAAAATCCCATGGACTGAGGAGCATGGTGGGCTACAGTCCAGGAGATTGAAAAGAATCAGACAGGACTTGAGGATATAACAACAGAAGCTTCAAAAATGGAAAATACAGGAGGAGAAACAACAGCAAAAGAGAATATCCAGAACAGAATATCCAAGAACTATGTAATAGTTACAAAAGATGTACTGTAGGCAAAATGAGAATCCTCAGAGGAAGGCAGGAACAGAAGCAATCTTTGAAGCAGCAGTGGCTAGAATTTTCCCAAGTTAATGTCAGACACCAAACCACATATCCAGGAAGCTCAGGGAACACTAAACAGGATAAATACCAAAACAAAACAAAACAAAAACAAAAAGCCACACATAGATATCATATTCAAACTTTAGGAAATCAAAGGAAAAGAAAAACATTTGAAAGAAGAAAAAGAATACCTTTCCTATAGAGAGGCAAAGATAAAAATTACATTCAACTTATCCCAAGATATCATGAAAGCAAAAATAAAGTGGAGGGAGATATTTAAAATACAGAGAATAAAAAAAAAAAAAAAAACAACCATCAACCTAGAATTCTGTACCCTGTGAAACTGTTCTGTAAAAGTGAAGGAGAAACAAAGTGTTTCTCAGACAAGAAATGGAAGGAATTTGTTGCTAGCAGTTTTCCCTGTAAGGAATGCTAAAAGGCGTTCTTCACAGAGAAGGAAAATGACATAGATCAGAAACAAGGATCTACATAAAGGAAGAGCATTGGTGATGCAACTGAAAATAAAATGAAGACTAATTTTTATTATTCTTAGTTCATCTAACATATAATAGTTGGTTCAAAATAATAATAGCAATACTAAATCATATATGTGGATATATACAAAATACATGGATATATAATGTATGTATGTTGTAATTACATATATACACATATAGTGTATATTCTCATGTAGTGAAATAAGTGACAGCAATGATACACAAACAAGAAGGTGGAATTAAGAATATTTTATTATAAGGTACTTGCATTACCAGTGAAGTAGTATATATGGTTATTGGAAAGTAGACTTGAATTAGTTGTAAATGTCTGTTGCAAACTCTAGGGCAACCACTAAAAAATGGTTTTTAAAAAGTATAACTCATATACTAAGAAATGAGAGAAAAAGGAAATACAAAATGCTCAGTGAAAACCACAAAAGAAAGGAAAGGTGTGGAAGACAAAAATAAAAAAACCAAGGCTATAATTAGAAAGCAGTAATAGCAGATATTAATTCAACTATACCAGTAAACACTTTAAATACCAATGATCTAAATACACCAGTTAGAAAACAGAGATCATCAGAGTGGATCAAAAAACAAAATCCAACTATATGTTTTCTGCAGGATACCCACTTTAAATGTAAAGACACATAGTGATTATAAGTAAAGGTTATGCAAACACTGACAGTAATAAAAAGAAAAGCTAAGATAGCTATATTACTTTCAACAGAGCTGACTTCAGATTTAGAAAGTGCATTGTGTACTGATAAAGAGGTTCGGTTCAGTTCATTTCAGTTCAGTCGCTCAGTTGTGTCCGACTCTGCAATACCATGAATTGCAGCATGCTAGGCCTCCCTGTCCATCACCAACTCCCAGAGTTCACACAAACTCACGTCCATCGAGTTGGTGATGCCATCCAGCCATCTCATTCTCTGTCATCCCCTTCTCCTCCTGCCCCCAGTCCCTCCCAGGATCAGAGTCTTTTCCAATGAGTCAATTCTTCGCATGAGGTGGCCAAAGTACTGGAGTTTCAGCTTTAGCATCAGTCCTTCCAAAGAANTACTGTGGCATGCAGACAATAGAATATTATTTAACACTAAAAAAATTAGGTATCAAGCAATGAAAAGACAGAAGAAGGCAATGACAACCCACTCCAGTACTCTTGCCTGGAAAATCCCATGGACAGAGGAGCCTGGTAGGCTGCAGTCCATGGGGTCACTAAGAGTCGGACACGACCGAGCAACTTCACTTTCACTTTTCACTTTCATGCATTGGAGAAGGAAATGGCAACCCACTCCAGTGTTCTTGCCTGGAGAATCCCAGGGATGGGGGAGCCTGGTGGGCTGCCGTCTATGGGATCACACAGGGTCGGACACGACTGAAGCGACTTAGCAGCAGCAGCAATGAAAAGACATAGAGGAATCTTAAATGCATATTACCAAGAAAAACAGTCTATTCTGTAAGAGTCCATACCCTTTGATTCTGATTGCATGATGTTCTGGAAAAGGTGAAACTATGCAGATACTATGAAGATTAGTTTTTCCAGGAATTAGGGGTAGGAAGGATGAATAGGCAAAAATAGAATTTTTAGGGGGGTGAAACTGTTCTTTAATATATTACAAAGGTAAATATATGTCATTTAAACATCTGTCAAAATTCATAGAATGTAAAACAGCAAGAGTAAAACCTAGGGTCACCTTGGTGATAATGATGAGTCAGTGCAAGTTCATCAACGGTGACAAATGCACCACCCCAAAAGGAAGCCTCATAGTGGGAGAGGTTTTACACGTGTGTTGTAACACACCAGGCTTCTGTGTCCTTTACTGTTTCCCTGAGTTTGCACAAACTCGTGTCCGTTGAGTTAGTGATGCCATCCAAGCATCTTGTCTTCTGTCGATCCCTTTTCATCCAGACCTCAGTCTTTCCCAGCATCAGGATCTTTTCCAGTTAGTTGGCTCTTTGCATCAGGTGACCAGTGTATTGAAGCTTCAGCTTTGGCATCAGTCCTTCTAGTGAATATTCAGGGTTGATTTCCTTTAGGGTTGACTGGTTTGATCTCCTTGCTGTCTAAGGAACTCTCAAGAGTCTTCTCCAAAAAAAAAAAAAAAGTCTTCTCCAACATCACAGTTCAAAAGCATGAAATTCTTTGGCACTCAACCTTCTTTATGGTTCAACTCTCACATCCATACATGACTATTGGAAAAAACCATAGCTTTGACTATACAGACCTTTGTAGGCAAAGTGGTGTCTCTGCTTTTTAATATACTCTCTAGATTGGTCATAGCTTTTCTTCCAGGGGGCAAGCATCTTATTTTCCTGGCTGCAGTCACTGTCCACAGTGATTTTGGAGCCCAGGAAAATAAAGTTACTGTTTCCACTTTTTCCCATCTGTTTGCCCTGAAGTGATGGGACCGAATGCCACAATGTTAGTTTTTAAAATGTTGACTTTTAAGCCAACTATTTCACGCTCCTCTTTCACTTTCATCAAGAGGCTCTTTAGTTCCTCTTTGCTTTCTGCCATAAGGGTGGTGTCTTCTGTATATCTGAGGTTATTGATATTTCTCCCAGCAATCTTGATTCTAGCTTGAGCTTCATCCAGCCCAGCATTTCGCATGATGTACTCTGAATATAAGTTAAATAAGCAGGGTAACAATATACAGCCTTAATGTACTCCTTTCCCAATTTTGAACCAGTCTGTTGTTCTATGTCCAGTTCTAACTATTGCTTCTTGACCTGCACCAGATATCTCAGGAAGGAGGTAAGGCGATCTGGTATTCCCATCTCTTGAAGACTTCTCCAGTTTGTTGTGATCCACACAGTCAAAGGCTTTGGCATAGTCAATAAAGCAGAAGTAGATGTTTTTCTAGAACTCTTTTGCTTTTTCTGTGATCCAGTGGATATTAGCAATATGACCTCTGGTTCCTCTGCCTTTCTAAATCTACCTTTTACATATAGAAGTTCTCAGTTCATGTACTGCTAAAGCCTAGCTTAAAGAATTTTAAGCATAATCTTGCTAGAATGTGAAATAAGTGCAATTGTGTGGTAATTTAACCATTATTTGGCATTGCCTTTCTTTGGGATTGGAATGAAAACTGACCTTTTCCAGTCCTGTGGCCACTGCTGAATTTTCCAGATTTGCTGGCATGCTGAGTGCAGCACTTTTACAGCATCATCTTTTAGGATTTGAAACAGCTCAGCTGGAATTCCATCACTTCCACTAGCTTTGTTCATAGTAATGCTTCCTAAGGGCCACTTGACATTACACTCCAGGATATCTGTCTCTAGGTGAATGACCATTCCATTGTGGTTATCTGGATCATTAGGATGTGTTTTGTACAGTTCTCTGTATTCTTGCTACCTCTTCTTACTATCTTCTGCTTCTGTTAGGTCTTCGCCATTTTTGTCCATTATTGTGCCCATCTTTGCATGAAATACTCCCTTTGTATCTCCAGTTGTTTTGAAGAAATCTCTCTCACTGTATTGTTTTCCTCTACTTCTTTCCATTGTTCACTTAAGAAAGCTTTGTTTCCTCTTGCTGTTCTCTGGAACTCCACATTCAATTGCGTATATTTTTCCCTTTCTGCTTGCCTTTTGTGCCTCTTCTTTTCTCTTCTATTTGTAAGGCCTCTTCAGACAGCCCCTTCACCTTCTTGCATTTCTTTTTCTTGGGGATAGTTTTGGTAGTGTTATGAACCTGCATCCATAGTTCTTCGGGCTCTCTTGTCTACCAGATCTAGTCCCTTGAATTGGTTCATCACTTCCACTGTATAATCATAAGGGATTTGATTTAGGTCATACTTGAATGGTCTAGTGGTTTTCCTGCCTTTCTTCAACTTGAGCCTGAATTTTGCAATAAGGAGCTCATGATCTATGCCACAGTTGGCTCCAGATCTTGTTTTTTGCTGACTCTATAGAATTTCTCCATCTTCAGTTGCAAAGGATATAATCAATCTGATTACGTGTGTGTGCATGTGTGGTAAGTCACTTCTGCCACTGCTGCTGAGTCGCTTCAGTCATGTCTGACTCTGTGCAGCCCCATGGACTGTAGCCCACCAGGCTCCTCTGTCCATGGGATTCTCCAGGCAAGAATACTGGAATGGGTTGCCATTCCCTTCTCCAGGGGATCTTCCCAACCCAGGGATCGAACCTACATCTCTTACGTCTCCTACACTGGCAGGCAGGTTCTTTACCACAAGTGTGTAGACCAAAGTATATTACAACTCGTTATTCTTTCCATTAAATTTTAGAGTGAACCAAAATCTGCTCTAAAAATATGTTTAATTTTAAAAATGTAATGCAACCTAAAAGCACCATAAATTTTTTAAAAGAAAACAGGCTAGGCAGTAAAAGTATCTTTTGTTTTTCTTAGTGTTTCAGTTCAAGTCCTGTCTTGACTCTAGGTTTCCAGTCAGAGGTTGAGAAAATAACCTAATCTTCTTAATCAAGTCACAACCTTATTTCAATGAACAGTTAGTACCAGTCCTTTATATAAAAGGTGAGGGAGGGGATATCAGTTGATCAGAAGATGGCCAGTGGGTGAGATTTACTTGGCATTGTTCAATGCCTTTGATAGATGAAAGGCTACAAGCCAAACTCATGTACCTACAGACTCCATGCCTTTTCTCGGAGTACTGAAGATAAGAGTCCTGTTTGGTTTTATGTAAGGATTCCCACCCCGCCACCCCGCCTGCCCCATCACTCCTCAGAAAATGAAGGATATCTATCCTCCTCATTTAGGAAATGAGTGCTTGTAATAGAAACTTATTTTTAGTCAGCTGTTCCCCTTAGATGATTTATGCTACCTCTGACCTGCTTTCTGATAAAACATGACTTCATTCATGGCTCTGGAGATGACCTGGCATAAACCTGGAGTGTTAAGTCATTTTAATGACAGTTGGAGAGAGGACTGGATCTCCCACTGTAAGACTGTCTACTGTGAGATTCTGTAAAGCAGCTGCATTGCTAGTGAGGCCTGGTTACGTTTATCCTGCTATTAGGTTCTTCAGTATTACTCATCTTTCTCAAAAGGAAAGAGGTTTTTCCAGCATGCAGAGTATCTGGCTTTTAATGGCTGTTGTGCACTTAGTTGCTCAGTCGTGTCCGACTCTTTGTGACTCCATGGACTGTAGCCCGCCAGGCTCCTCTGTCCGTGGGGATTCTTCAGGCAAGAACACTGGAGTGGGTTGCCATGCCCTTCACCAGAGGATCTTCCTGAGCCAGGAATTGAACCAGGGTCTCCTGCACTGCAGGCGGATTCTTTACCACCTGAGCTCCCAGGGAAGCTCCTTGTAGTGGCTACAGAGCTGACATAACATACGTATACTTGGTTGCTCTTTTGCCTGTTTTCCCTTCGCTTTGTTAACTGACTCATTCTTGGAGGTTACAGTGGTTATGCTTTTCTGGTCAGCTGATGGTTGACCTTTCTTAGAAATGACACTTTCACCTCTCCAAGTATAAGAAGTTAATGCTCCAGTTTCACCGAGCATCTCATCCACTCAGTGAAGGATCAGGACCTTCAGGATTGATTTCCATGGCCTGTGACCCCGAGTCAACTTGGTGCAAAGGGCTTTTCTCAGACATCCTTCACTTAAGGCAGGGTCAGTGACTCCTTTTTTTCCAAACTCTGTTTTTCTCAGTGATGATTTTAAAATGGTGATTTCGTTCTTTCAGTATCTAAAAATGCTTCCTATATTCCAAAACCTCAGTCATTAATACATCAGGGGAAATAACATACTCTCACATTCCTGTTCTCATACTTTTAATTGGATAAAATACATTCACATGTTTTATAATTATTGAGGTTTTTAGTTTTAAAATATATAGTTTCTTTGTTTTACAAGAGAGCTACATTATACTTTTTTGTTTTAGAGCTTATATGTTATGCTGTGGTATCATGACATTCCAAAAAAAAAAAAAAGGTAAGTAAGTTCTGACATTTAAATATTTTCCATCATTTACCTTTCCCTGTATCATCATCACCAGTAGTATTTCACATTTTTATTGATGTTGCCCTTTTATCATTCTTTGTAACTCAATTCCTCCTGTTTATTCCTCTGCATTAAAGTTGCTTTCCCCAGCTACCTCCTGTCTCACTTTTATTCCTTGTTTGCCCTATAAAATATGGTTAAAAATAAAGCCTCTACTATAAATCTTTATTATTATACTCACTTGTATTTCTACCTAGAATATTTTAAAGCCCTTAAAAAGCTTCCGTTGTTCAGTCACCTCCCCTAAGCTATGATCTGTGTACTCTGACCACGTCTTTTGTTACTTTCTTTATTGAAGTGTGTGTTATACCTCTCTGTCTGTGTGGGCATGGTTGATAAACTTTCAATTTAGCCACAATTAATATGCTTTTGGATGAGTTTCTTTTTCTTGGGAGTTTGTTGATGATATTTACTTTGTCTTGTGATTAAAAATGTGTGGCAGAGTTCTGTAGCAAAATAATGCTTTCTTACCTGCTTGCCCTCTTCCATTTAGAAGAACTGGTAGTTGACAACGGGCTCTTTTTAATTTTGGCTTCTACAACACAGGGGTTGCTAGGTAACTTGTAATCCCTTTCAACAAGAGAATAGTCAACAACAACAATAAATTTCTGCTCTCTTTTTATTGTATATTCCATTTAGAAGATCTAGCAAAAAAAAAATGAATTAAAACATTTTTTAAATGTGCAGTTTTATATAGACTGCCTTCTACATCTTTGGAACATGGCATCAAATATTTTTTAATTAAACTGCCATTTCTTCAACATTATGATCTGCTTTTTCTTAAGAAATTAACTTCTAAGCAACATTTGCCATCTCCAGGAAATGTATGAAAATCCAGTTTAATTTGAAAATAGTAATTTTATGACAATATATCAAAATTTTGTTATTAAAATATCTACTTGGATTTCCCATTTACTTATATGACTCTTCAATCTTAAGTGTGGTACAGCTGTTCATACTAAACATTTTGTTTATTTAGGGGGAAAATGTACTTAAATTCTGTCATCCCGGTCATTACTTGCAAGTTTAACCTCATATTCTAAATTTTAAATAATTTCAATCTCACAAAGCATATAATTTTTACATAAAATTTTTTAAAAATTAAAAAAACCTATTATCTTTAAGTTTTCATGTCTTCTATCACATTTCCCCCATGATGTTTTTTTCAGCTACTGCCAAAGGTAATAGTTACATTTTCCCCAGTAACAAGTAGTACATTTGCAAAGACTTTAAAAATTATTTTATTGGAGTATGGTTGATTTACAGTGTTGTGATTTGCAAAGATTTTAGGAATTGCTTAAAGCCTGTATTAAAAAATCCTTTATTTAAGAATCATTCAAATAGCTAGAGCTGATACGTAGCAGGTATACATGAGTGGGGCTATGCTGAAGGTTGCTGAAATATTTCCAAGATGGTGAGGGAATTCTACTGCTCTAGGACACCTTGCCTCCTTCTCCATGACTCCCTGATCTTCCCCCACAGTCCTGTAGCTAAAACAGGTGGTCTCTTGGACCTTCCTCCAACACAATGACCCATGCTTTGACATGCTAGCTGTTAAATGTTTTTATTATCACTCATGTGGATAGTGAGAAAATCATTATTAACATGTTTTGGTGTTTTTAAGAGTACCTTATGATAGAAGTACTTTGTCATATTAATAGCATTTCTAATTTTGTAAAATGCATAATTTGCTTTTAATAATCCAAGTAAATAAAACCATGGTCTCATTACTCTGAAAGATCTGCTTTATTACTTTATAATAGGAAATTACCAAATCTAAAGGAAGAGAATATATCAATACATTGTAAAATAATTTAGGGGAAATCAGTAAGCATTGTGATTATCAGTTTACAGTTACCTGTTATGTGAGGTTTATTCATTACAAAGTTTTAATATTTAGTATATCAAGGTGGCTATTGTTCATTTACTAAGTTGTGTCTGACTCTTGTGACCCCATGGACTGTAGCATGCCAAGCTTCCCTATCCTTCACCATCTCCCTGAGTTTGCTCAAACTCATGTGAAGTAAAATTATATTGATTATTCTAATTATTCTAATTTCCTATCAATATAATTTTGTCCTGGTTTTACACCTTATTCATTGTGTAATACCTCTTTTTAAAACCATGCATTTGTAATATCTGTATCAAATTAGACTTTATTTAAGTCATAGAATCATAACACCTACCTTAAACCTGGTTTGGAACAGAGATAAAACAATTAAACATTTTATAGACTTCTCAAAGCTCAATTTCCTTAAGTGATTGGCCTCAGATCATGAGGTTTTAGTGAATTAGTGGCAGAATTAAAACTGAGATGGATTTATGCTTTGCTTATCTTTTCTACCTGCCTACTTCTTTAGCTTGCTTATGGGTTTACAAGAGTGATGAGTGAGAAATGTCTTCTGAGATTCAGCTCAAAGCCTCTCTCCTAATAGAAATATTGTTCTGCAGTCAGCCATAGAAATTTAGTCACCAAGATCTAAAGTTCCTTGTCTGGAGAAAAAGGAACACATGAACCATAAAAAAATCAGTGTACACATTTTTCTCCACCTCTTTCATCTTCTCTGCCTCTTTCTTTTCCTCTACTACATAGAGTTCCTAGAAGGGATCCCCAAAATGCTTAGAGATTGTGAATGGCAGCTCTGTTATAGAGAATTACAGAGAATTGTGTTTCCTATCCTAGTGGATGAATGTTTCCTATTTTAGTGGCTTTTCAGAGTTAAAAAAAAAAAATGGCCACACCTCCATTGGTTTATGTAAATAATAGCCCAGCCTCTGACCAAAGAGGTCAAGTATTAGCAAGTGTCAGAGTGTCATAGAAATGTTTGCATTTCAGATACAAGAAATTATGTATGCTTGTTCTGCTTGATTTTTATTCAATATTTTTTTTTATGTGGGTTTTTCATCTTGGTGTTTCAAAATATCTATTCCCTCATAACTTTTGTTTGCCTGTTTGTTTTTTGAAAGTATATATGTTGATAATCTATATACAATGCCAACACCAAATGAATTTATACCTGTAACAAATTGGGACATGGTACCTCATTTTTTTGTGCAATAGAAATACTAAGTCAAACAGTTTATAACTGCTGCCTAATGTTTCAGCTTTGTTTGGCAATTTTACTTCTATAAAGACTGTTCATTAGGAACAGTCTTGTTTGGTGTATATATGTATGCTTTTATCTTAATGGAATTTGTTCTGTAAATGCTTACTGAATTTTTCCTTGGAGTTACTACTTTGTGTTAGGAAGACTGAGGAGTAAGTATACCTGAGGACTTCCTTTAGTTTTCTTCTTAGAACTTTAACTGCTGTAGTGAATTTTTTTTTTTTTTAAAGCTTTAATAGAACAAACATTGCTGCCCAGGAGCTGACATTCTGAAATAGCACTTCCCTTCGGGCACCTTGCAGTGGGGATCCTTTCCTTGCAGGGAGAGAGGGAGGGAGCCTGAGCCCAGGCTTGTTGGGGCGGGGGAGGGGGAGAAGGGAGAGAAAAGAGGGAGGAGACCTGAGTCCTGGGGATATCCTGCTGAGGTCAGGAACCTGCTGTTCCCTGGACGTTCAGTCTGACCTCTTTTAGACCTGGAGAAGGCTCACGTCCCGCAGGGAGGCAGCCCGGGCAGCGTGACAACAGGAAGGAAACACCTATGTCTGGGAAACTTTGTAGAGACGGGCAGTAAAGGTGGCTGAGTAGCACAAAGGGGGAAGGAAGGACTAGATCCAGCAGCATGAACATGGTGCACTGTTTGCAGTAGAAATATTTATCTGATGATTTGATCAGTAAAATATCTGTCTATTGGAAGGAGAATGAATATGAGACCGCAAAGAAAGATTTCTGTATACAATGCATAGTGTACATCAATGTGTACATCCTGATAGTTTGTAAAGAAGAGTTTGGTGTCTGCTACTCCTATTTGAAGTACAGAGTAACTTACCTTTTACCAAAAAGAATTCTGTTCTTCCCTGAATCTCCTATAAGCTGTTGGAGGCCTGCCACCTACAAAGTGTGTGCTAACGGACATGACTCACAGTATTTTGAAGATTCAGTGACTAAGAATGCAATCAGTAAATCTTAGCTGTTTTTATTGTCACCGTTATTTTTTTCATCTACACTCTGGAGAAGATTGCAAAAGGATATTATCCTTTTGAAACAGGGAATAGTTGATGAAGATAAAATAGCAGAATAAGCTTCAATCTAGGGAGACAAAAGAAAAATCTGTCTTGGAACCACATTATCCTTAGAAAGATAGTGATTTTGACTGTGAGATTTATTTCATTCAGTTGAAAATATGGATGGGAGTGAGAAAATTTCAATGTGCTCTTGGTTTGCGGCGGATGCGGGGTGGGGAGGAGGTACGTAGGCAGTGTTACCTTGATTTCTGTCTGGTTGCAGTTACCCTTCATGTTTATTCTGTTTAGCCTTCTAAATGATTTTTGTTTTCTTTATAATCTCAGTATATCAGGTCAGAAGGAAAACTCAATATATAAGCAGATTGACATTGTTTTACATTTGCTTTGAGAATATTTACCATAGCATCCTAGTGTTATTAAGGTTCTCTTTCAAACCCTGTACCCAAGCATATGAGTCATCACTGCAATGATTCCTGAATGATATCATGTTGGAGACATTTCAAGACTGAACACAAGCCAAGACCATTGGTCGGTGAAGAACTGTGTTCTGCCAGGAGCTTGTGGCAACTCTTACAGGTGTACATTCTATTTATTGGGACAGCCTCTTTCTATAAAGGACCTTTATGGGGTATAGAAAATTGGAACTTCATGGGCTCTTTGATGATCTGCCAGCTTGGTTCCCAGTGAGTCAGACAACTGCTCCTGACGACATGCATTTCTCTAGGCCCCCCATCTTGGGCTGGTCTTTAGGGAGCAACCTCACTCAGCCCGCTCACACCATTCTGAGCCAAGGACATTGCTGTCCTGAATGCCTTACAGTATAGATNGTAGTAGATACTATGTTAACACCGTAAAGATTTTATTATGAAGACGGTCTGGTTGTTACTGTGGCAGACAAAATGAAACTAATAAAATACAAACATTTTCTGAAACAAAACAGAACATGAGTAAGTAAAAGTATCAAACAGTGTTGGATGCCTGGCCAAATATTTTTTAGTGAAACCCTCTCAGAAATGTTACTGGAAACATTGGATTTCATAATTATCCTTGAAATAGCTTATCCTTGAAAAGCTCTGAAAATGATGTAGTGGAGTTTGAGCTCATGAAGTACTTGGACTTCTCTCTTACTTAGATTAGGGTTCCTAACACTGTACTTGGCACATGTTAGGTAATAAATGTTTGGTGGATCGATAGTGATTACTGAACAAGGAAGAGAGCTGGAAAAATACTAACAACATCCAGTTAGTTATTTTGAAACATTTTATGTAAATTCATATGATAAAAGTAGTGCCGTATGACTGTGTTATACTAAGTGAAGAACTACTTCCATTCTTATGTAGACCATATAAATTCATATTTGGCCTATATAATTATACCAGAATACATAAAACCAAATTTGTTTAGAAGATTTGGAAAGGAGTGGTAGGTGAGGGTTTTATACTTTGAATTTACTGGAAAATAATACTTCTGGTTTTAAAAGCTATCCTAAGTAATACTGTGAACAGTTGGGAATTGAATGTGCTTCTGTCCATAAGAGGCCTTTGTATGTTTGTCAGGATGTTTCATCACACAGAGAGGAGTGCACAGGTGCCCGAGCTCTTAACTGCAGTACCGATGCTGCTGAGCAGTAGATAATACCAAAAAGACTCAGATTAACAAGGTTGAGGAAATATTTTCAGCAAGATTTGAGTAAATTTTCAATATAATAAGGAATATATAATCTCTGTGAAGGCATCCCAGCTCCTTGAGGTAAATTTATCCCCTGTCTTTTCTGTGTCTCCAAAGCATGTTGTATATGATCTTTTAGGAAACTAACCACTCTGTTTTCTTTGGTGCTTAAAGCAACTCTCTTCCTCAGGGACAAGAATCTTGAATCCTTGGTGCTGTCAGTTATTCAGAATAACTTTCTAATGGAGTGAACTTTAGTTATGCTTCCCCCCCCACCC
>SJYV01009653.1:210248-222357 GCA_006410875.1 Neotragus pygmaeus | reverse complement strand
CTGGATCATGGAAAAAGCAAGAGAGTTCCAGAAAAACATCTGCTTTATTGACTATGCCAAAGCCTTTGACTGTGTGGATCACAACAAACTGTGGAAAATTCTTCAAGAAATGGGAATGCCAGACCACCTGACCTGCCTTTTGAGAAATCTGTATGCACGTCAGGAAGCAACAGTTAGAACTGGACATGGAACAGCAGACTGGTTCCAAATAAGAAAAAGAGTACGTCAAGGCTGTATATTGTCACCCTGCTTATTTAACTTCTATGCAGAGTACATCATGAGAAATGCTGGACTGGATGAAGCACAAGCTGGAACCAAGATTGCCAGGAGAAATATTAATAACCTCAGATATGCAGATGACACTACCCTTATGGCAGAAAGCAAAGAAGAAGTAAAGAGCCTCTTGATGAAAGTGAAAGAGGAGAGTGAAAAAGTTGGCTTAAAACTCAACATTCAGAAAAACTGAGATCATGGCATCTGGTCCCATCACTTCATGGCAAATAGATGGGGAAACAGTAGAAACAGTGAGAGACTATTTTTTTGGGCTCCAAAATCACTGCAGATGGTGACTGCAGCCATCAGATTAAAAGACGCTTGCTCCTTGGAAGGAAAGTTATGACCAACCTAGACAGCATATTAAAAAGCAGAGACATTACTTTGCCAACAAAGGTCCATATCATCAAGTCTATAGTTTTCCCAGTAGTCAAGTATGGATGTGAGAGTTAGACTATAAAGAAAGCTGAGCACCGAAGAAGTGATGCTTTTGAACTGTGGTGTTGAAGAAGACTCTTGAGAGTCCCTTGGACAGCAAGGAGATCCAACCAGTCCATACTAAAGGAGATCAATCCTGAATATTCATTGGAAGGACTGATGCTGAAGGTGAAGCTCCAATACTTTGGCCACCTGATGCAAAGAGCTGACTCATTTGAAAAGACCCTGATACTGGGAAAAATTGAAGGCAGAAAGAGGAGGGGATGACAGAGGATGAGATGGTTGGATGGCATCACCGACTCAATGGACATGAGTTTGAATAAACTCTGGGAGTTGGTTATGGACCGGGAGGCCTGGTATTCTGCAGTCCATGGGGTCGCAAAAAGTCGGACAGGACTGAGCGACTAAACTGAACTAGTGATGCTGAGCATGGCTGTGTCGGGGTGAGCCTGCCACAGGAATGTGTACCTGGGAAGAAACACCATGGCACTGTTAAGTTTCTGTCAGTGTGTTCAGTTGCCTCTCAGCTATGGTGTAGTGATGGAGGACTTGCATTGCAAAATCTCCTTTTCTCCTGTTAACCCTGACTGCCCCAATCCATGCCTCAGTGAAAGGGTTTTGGGGCAGTCTGCTAGCACTCTTTATTTTCTACATTCCACAGCTGCCTGAAAGAGGGACTGAGATTAGACTCTTATATATGTCCTTTAATGCATTTTATCCAGAAATTCCTCAAAACTTCTGTTTCTCAGCTGTCACTATTCTCTAGTACTTTAGTGCTCATGTAGGATATTTCCACTTTTCTTTTTTAATTATTTCAGTCATTTAATGAGAAAGGGGCTTGGATGTCTGGCGTTATGTTACCATTTCTCTCTCCAAGTTCTCCAGCCTAATTTTGAACATGATGAAAATTAGTTCCTTAAATGAATTTAATACTGGATGCTGCTTTCAAGGAAATTCAGAATAGAAAGCAGTCTTTCAAGAAGAGAGAATTATCAGCCGGTCTCACAAGGATAAAAATAAGCCAAGTTTTTTGGAGTAATTTTTTCTTTCTTTCTTTTTTTTTAACATTTCCAATTCAAGTTGAATTCTTCAGATGAAAGCAAAGAGCTAAAATTTTTAACTGACAAGAATCCTAAGCATTTACTGATAAGAATCTATAAGCTCATTGGAAATTTTCCATAAATTTTGCTAGGACGTTATGACTAAAGCTGCTTTCTTAAGATCCTCAACGGGATCTCAAAATTTAGGAACTAGTACTGTAAATATCTAAGAAAATTAAGTCAAAAATGTACCATCTTATGAGTTTCTAGTTTTGCTACATAAAAGGAGAGTGAAGATATGTAACTGGAGTGCAGAAAACTAGATTTGCTACCATTCGAAGTGTATCTAGAATTAATACTAGATTTTAACACAGTCCTGGTTGCATGGTTCTTGAGTATGCTGGAGAGGAAGAAGCGGAGAGTTTTAAAAACAAGCGGAGAGCACAGTTAGTTTGTTCTGGCCGTGACATCAGGCTCAGTGTCTATATTAAGGCAGCATAAGAAGGAACTGAAATGATTGGTCATGATGGCAATTCTGCAGGTCTGTGGTTTCTGAGGGGAGCCCAGCTCTTTTTTTCTGCTGTGGAAGGCACTATAAATACCTTCATTTTGTTGTCAGGTGTTAGCAGGATGAGAAAGCTCCCACTTTAATTTATCAGGATATTTTCATGTCCATTTTTGGTTTGGTGGGAATGGGTAGAACAGTTTTCAGCAAAATTTGAACAAATCGTTGGATTTGTGAACAATCCAAACTGGCCAGCACTGAGCCGGACTCCCCAACATCTTTCTCTGAATTACATTTTGAGTTCTCTGAGGAATCAAGTTCCCAAATTGGGACACCAGTTTTCTCATTCATTTTTAACGTCTATTTTTTTTGCCATTAAATATAAGGGACATGGAGACTTGATTACTTTTATGTGCAGGAAGTTAAAGTTTATTAGGCATCTTTATTTAACCATTTATCCTTCTATATTTCTTGCGTCTTTTCCAATCATAGAAAAGATGCTGAGCAAGCTCAATTTTGTTTAGTAGCTTGTAGGATGAAGACGAGTAAAATAATGTGTAAAGGCTGAATAGTGGTGAGTAGATGGTGTTTCCAATTAATCTCAATGTTTGGAATTAATTTAGCATTAATTCTATTCTTTGGTATCTTCCTGTTTTTTTGACATAGTGACCTGCCATAACAAAGAGGAAACAGCAGGAAACTTGGTGCCAATTAAAACCAGCCTCCTTCCACCAAAGAAGTGAACTGTCAGCAAATGTAATCTCAAATTCAAATAGTGATAAGTGTTTTAGATGAAACAGAATAAAAGAGCAAAGCTATTAACTTCCAACATCTACTGGGGAACAATTAAAATGCATGCCAGTTTAATTAAGTTTGGTATTTAATACGTTACAACTTGCACAACAGAAATCCAGATAGATGCCTAATGCACAGTGTGTATGTTTGGGTGGAGGCTGCTTTCAGCAGAACTGAATGCACTGGGATGAATGTCTGCATAATATTGTTTATACATTCACCTTTGGCATTCATTCCAGCTATGAGAATGGCAGTGTTTGAAGGCTGAATTTGTTCTGGGCTAAGTCAAGCATAATAACAGATTTTGGGATCAAAATAAGTCTTCAGCCTTATTTGTGAGGAAAGTTGAAATATCTGTCCTTACCCCAACAGAGATTCTCTAGATGATCCCTGATACAGAACTCATTGCCTTTATATCTTTATATTAAGTATTCTGCTGAACTGACTTTCAGGTTTAGAGATCTAAATCCTTTGATACAGGTTCATACCTGACATAATGCACTTCCAAATTTCTTGTAACTAACATAGGATACATGCCAGGTTGGTGTGTCCCAATGGAAATAGGACAGAAATTTAACAGCAGATTTCTCAGATATATTTTTGTGTTTCTTAATAGAATTAAATACATGATTTTGCTTTCCTACAGTGAAGATATTTTATTGATAAAAGATGTCTAAGAAAATTGAGAAATCTTAAACTTGTAGCTGCTGCTGCTAAGTCGTTTCAGTCGTGTCTGACTCTATGCAGCCCCATAGATGGCAGCCCACTAGGCTCCTCCATCCGAAGCAATTACTATTTTAAACAGATATAGAAAACTAAAGTTTATTTCTAATCATCTGGGAATACTAACATGCTAATATTTTCCCCATGTGGTTGGCATAAAATATTTAGTTATAGATATTTTACTGACATTTCAGGTTTGTTTGTTGTTTATCATGGAGCTAGTGGTAAAGAATCCACCTGCCAATTCAGGAGACTTAAGAGACGCAGGTTCAATGCCTGGGTTGGGATGATCCTGTGGAGAAGGAAATGGCAACCTACTCCAATATTCTTGCCTGCAGTATCCCATGGACAGAGGAGCCTGGTGGGCTACAGTCCACAGGGTCGCAAAGAGTCAGACACAGCTAGGCAACTGAGCATACACATACACGTACCATCTAGAGTAATTGTATCTCTTCTATTTTTCTTTCAGTGAATAGTCACTTTTTGAGTGCCTTTTGCATATATTGCTAGGCTTTCAGGTTCGGAGGGAAGGTAGATAAGACTTGGAATTTGCCCCTCAGGAGTCCAAAGCTGAGTCAAAGATGGACAAACCTTGTTAGCGATAACCAGGGCAGTCACTAAGGGAATTTAGAAATCCCGGTGTGAGGTCCTTGCCTTTTAATCCTGTGGGCTAAAAATTAAACAAATCATTTATATTATAGTCAAAGCAGTTTTTTTGAGGATTTATTTTGTGTGTATGGGACCTGGGTTAAATATGTATGGCAAGAGATTTTAAACTTATTTTCCTCAATCACTAATTCACTAACCAGGTGTTATTTTTTCCAGGTAGTATCTTATCTATACCTGCCTGTACCTTTTCTCTTTACCAAGTACTTTGTGTTCTAGTTTTTAATGCACTTATTCACTAAAATAAATATCTATGTTAAAATGCTGAATTTTAAATCTTAAGATTTTTATAGACCAGGAGGAGAGAAAATATGTATACCCAATCATTCATTCAACAAATATTAACTATTTTCTGCCAGGTATTGGATTAAGTATTGTGATTATGACTATGAAACCAGTAGACAGCTTCTTCTCTGCAAGAAGCTTAAACCTTGTAGAGGATACAGAGAGGGAAATTGTCAGATACAGTATAATGTGTTAAGTGCTATGGTGAAGAAAAATACAGCAATGCATCTAAGAATACAATGGTGTTCTTATACCATTCTAGTGACCATGTAACATGCCCTTGGAAAGTCAGTTTCCTAGAGGAAGTACTGTCTACGTCAAGATCTGAATAGAATAAATGAGAGTTAATTTGTCCAGAATGGGAAGGGTAAAGAAGAAAGAGAAGGGGAAGATTTGTACAGTGAAATGAACAAGACCACATGTGCAAAGAAACAGAATCTTCTGAGTTAAAGAAACTATAAATTATAAACACATCAGTAGGAGACTGGGGCAATGAAGGTCAGAGAAAGGTTTGGAGAGAAGTCACTGGTAGATCCTGATAGCTTTAGGGTCATATTAAGGGGATTAAGGACTATCAAGGCTACGAGAATTTACTGTGATGATGGGAGTAAGTAGACAAGCAAGAGTGTTCAGCATTGGGCTTTGGTATAGAGAATAGGTACAAGATGAGGAAGACCAGAGGCAAGACCATTTAATGGTCTATTGTAGTAAACCAGGAATGAGATGGTGACAGTAAGAATGAGGATGTGGATGTTTTATGGATTCCAGATACAATGAGAAGGTAGAGCCAATAATACTTGTTTTTGATGGGACATTTGTAAGAGAAAAGAAAGAATTAAACATCCAAAATTTCTTCTTAAATAACTTTCGTTCAGTCACTCAGTTGTGTCCAACTCCTTGCAACCCATGGACTGCAGCACGCCAGCCTTCCCTGTACTTCACCATCTCCCAGACCTTGCTCAAACACATGTCCATTGAGTTGAGGATGCCATCCAACCATCTCATCCTCTGTCATCCCCTTCTCCTCCTGCCTTCNGGTTTGCTGGGTTTTTTTCCCCCCCAAATTATGGGAAGTATATCTTAATATATTTCTTAATATTAAAATTGAAAGTTCTTATTAGATGAGACATTGAAAAGTCAGTTTTGAAGTAAAAATATTAATTCACTTTATAGTCTCCTTATTTAATGCATATATAAGGCATTATGTTCCAAGCTTAACATGTAGTTTAGAGACAAAGTTTGCTGTTGAAAGTAGGTTTTGCATAGATTGACTGTCTCTTAAAAATTTTAGCTTTAATATTAAATTAATGAAAAATAACTTTTAATTTCTTAAGTTATTCCCTATAAAATCACTTTGCTTACTTCCAGAATGGGACTTAGCAATACTGATATTATATAGTAAGAAAGTAAGTCAAACTGAGTGGAGAGAATTTGATAGATGCAGAAGATAAGGATGGAAACCTGTCAGGATTTTAGAGCACTACCCGTGGGGACATTCAGTAGACAAAACTGAGGCCCATTGTCCTGCATGCGTCTTGAAATAAATATGTCAACTCAAGTTATCTCCCATTTTGGTGGAAAGAATCTAAAATAGTTTTGGAGAATAGTGTAATCTTCACAGGAAGGGTAGTGAAATATATTATCTTTACTCAATGCTCTCTATGTTAGGAACTAGTTAATTCCTAACACCTGAATTACAATAGGGGCTGAGCCTGTCAAGAAGGCAATAGAGACATACACTGATCTCCTAAGGCTGATGCTGAGACACAGGTACTTGAATAGCTACAGTGCTTGAAAGTAACTAGTCTTAAGAATTTACTCCCTGCAGTGTGCCTGTGTCAGTAAACAGGACTCATATGATGACAGCAGAGTTTTTTTATATACTTTCAATATTAGAACATGAAGTCAAAAATTTTTATAGAGAAAAAAGTATTGCCTTATCATATGGTAGCTATATATATCTATAAATTGACTTTGTCTCCTTGGAAAAAGCTGACATGAGATTTAAATGACTTTCCCTTCTTTTCTTTTAGAGCAGTTAAAGCCACACCACCAACAAAATCAATAAACCAAAAAGTAAACGCAAAAACAGAAAGCCCTCTTCACAAATTTTGAGCATCATCTACAGCTTTATGTGGTGAGAGATGCAGCTACCATTCTTGAATGATTCAAAGAGAGTCAAATGATGTTGAGCTAAATTACAACCCTAAATGCATATTGGTGAAATGAGATGCTGATCCATTTGCACACTAATGTGCTATTTTTAAGTCATGCATCATAGCATCTTCAAAGAGGCCTGTCATAATTATGATGGATTAGACTGCAGAGTCAGTCCTAGATGCAGTAATTGTTTCACAGATGCTGCCAATGTGACTTGAATTCCTAATAAATTATTGTCAGAGAGGTGGGAGAAGGAGCAAAATCAAATACCAAAGGAAAGCTGCTGTGGCTGTTTTTGGTCTTAGGAAACCAAAAATGTTAGCTACTAGTCAAAAGGCTAGTATTTTCAACTGAGATAAACGGGCTTCATTAATGTGTACCTCTAATACTGAGGATGAAGGTTGACATACTTGGAATTTTTACTTAATGTTCTCAGTCTCTATCTCAGTATCTTTCTCTTCCTCTCCCTTATATCTTACAAAAAATTATCCTGGAGCATTAGCTGAAATCATGAAGTGGCCATAACATATTCTTGTACATTTCTATTATCTGGTTATAACTTGACCTTTAGAATTTCCAAAAAATTGGCTGTATTTATAATAGACAAAAATTGTTCTTTTGGGGTCTTTAGAAGACCATACTTCATGGTGAACATTAGACTGTTACAATGGAGAAACATAAATAATATGACTGCTAAGTCGCTTCAGTCGTGTCCGACTCTGAGCAACCCCATAGATGGCAGCCCACCAGGCTCTGCCGTCCCTGGGATTCTCCAGGCAAGAACACTGGAGTGGGTTGCCATTTCCTTCTCCAAATATGACTAGTAAAATCTAAATTATGACATTTTAAGCTATGATTTAATTGACACCCAGTCCATTCTGAAGGAGATCAGCCCTGGGATTTCTTTGGAAGGAATGATGCTAAAGCTGAAACTCCAGTACTTTGGCCACCTCATGCGAAGAGTTGACTCATTCAAAAAGACTGATGCTGGGAGGGATTGGGAGCAGGAGGAGAAGGGGACGACAGAGGATGAGATGGCTGGATGGCATCACCGACTCGATGAATGTGAGTCTGAGTGAACTCCGGAAGATGGTGATGGACAGGGAGGCCTGGCGTGCTGCGATTCATGGGGTTGCGAAGAGTCGGACATGACTGAGTGACTGAACTGAACTGAATTTGGGTAATTTCTAAAACTGCTTCTTTAGGCTTTGAACAAATTGCCAAAGCTGGTAGTGTGTGCACACAGTTTAAGCAATGAGTTACTTATTACATTTGTGCATGCTCAGTCATGTCTGACTCTTTGCGACCCCATGGACTGTAGCCCGCCAGGCTCCTCTTTCCATGGAATTCTCCAGGCAAGAATCCTGGAATGGGTTACCATGTCCTCCTCCAGGGTATCTTCCCGACCCATGGATCAACCCATGTCTCTTCCGTCTCCTGCATTGTAAGGTGGATTCTTTACCACTGAGCCACCTGGGGAACTCATTATTACATTTTGATTAGCAAAGATAACTGTTAGAGCAGTTAAAGTAGATAAATATATGCCATGTCTTTTCCTAAGTTAAAGATGCAATAGCCAGAAAAGTTTCCATGTTATTTATTGAATATTGCTTTTTTTTTTTTAAGGAACTGAGGTTTTTTTTTTTTTTTACATAGTCCCTTCTGTATCTGATAACTACTAATGTATATTCTACTTAGAACACTAGTTCTTCTGCCTCAGTGATTTTGATAAATCTGTTTGGTGAACATTCATTGTCATCCTTTTAAAACTAACTTTGACTTAGTGGCGCATGTATTTCTCTCTTATGGCAAGAGGGAATGGAGTTAAATTTCATGAGAGAAATTGGGATTGATGGCATGCAGATCTTGACAGTTGAAAGTGTTTTCCCTTCTCCTGTACTCCTGTGGCAATTGAATACTCATATTGTGATACCAAAACCACAGTCCAGAGCAGTGCAGAACCTGTGCCTCTATGGCGCTGCCAGTTTAGCCCCTGTGAGAGCAATTATTTTGATGCCTAACTTGAGCAAACCGCTCAATTTTTACATCTGTAAAATAACAGAGTGGAACTAGATGTTTTCTTATGCTCTGAAATGTTTTATACATTGTCATGACCATCATCATCACATTTATCACTCACTTTGAATAATTAAAATTTTCTTAGCCTTGCAAAGTTTAACATACTGTTCAGTAAGTCTATAGACAAGAGTGCTTTGTCCATTGCTATTCTGGAAATAAGGAAGACTACTGCAAATAAGGAAGACTACTTCTTTGGAAGGAATGATGCTAAAGCTGAAACTCCAATACTTTGGCCACCTGATCCGAAGAGTTGACTCATTGGAAAAGACTGATGCTGGGAGGGATTGGGGGCAGGAGGAGAAGGGGATGACAGAGGATGAGATGGCTGGATGGCATCACGGGCTTGATGGACGTGAGTCTGAGTGAACTCTGGGAGTTGGTGATGGACAGGGAGGCCTGGCGTGCTGCAATTCATGGGGTCGCAAAGAGTCGGACACGACTGAGCGACTGAACTGAACTGCAAATAAAATGGCATGTATTTGTTCTCAAGGGACTTTCATTCTATTTCCAAAAAAGAAGAAAAGAAACAAATATGATTTGTTAATATTTCAGTAGTTTTAACAGTAGTGTGCCTAGAACTACCTCTTAACAGTTTGCAAGAGCAGATTGTGAAATTTTCAGAAATTTTGTGAGTTGGTGGTTGATAGCTTGAAATTAGCCATCATCTGTCAGAACATCTCTTAAGGAATATGTTAAAAGCTCACTATTCATTTTAAAATTGTGACTAAATGCTATAACATTAAGTGTTGACACCATGAAAAAAAAATAACTGGGTAAGCTTAGCCAGTCTTCCTTTCTAGGTCTGCCAAAGGCTCTTCTGCCTATGTTCCTGCTGACAAACTTCCTAACAGTTATAAGAAAAAATTAGTGCTTTAGTTTTGATTGGCCAATGTCCCTGTAAATGAGTCATTGTCCTTATTGTAGAAATTGAATCTTATTCTAAAATGAAAATTTTCTCTTCTGATTTTTATAGGTATACTTTTATTTGGCATTAACTATTTGACAATTGTATTTGGTATAAATTATCATATACAAACATCCAAGAGCTTGTATTACTTTAAAAACATTTTAATATAGCTTCACAATGGAATAGCATCCTGATTAGTACTATACATCATATTAATTATATGCTCTCTAGTGTAGGAAAAATGAAGGATATTCCATTTCAATCTAAATTATGAGGATTCAAAAATGTTTCTGCTATCAGTCATGTAGAAGAACAGATATGAATGAATAAAAGCTCTATTTCTGTTTTTAGTCTCTGTGAGGCAAAAGGAATGCCACACAAAAATATCTAATACAAATTTACATCCATTTAAAAAAAATCCACTTAGTTTAATTATGAAAAAAATTTCCCTTTTCCCCTTGAATTGTAAAAATATTAACTCTATTTTCATAGCTTAGCAGATAAAAATTATCTTGGAAAATTTTTTTGTCTTACATACAAATTATTGACTTCTATAAGCTTGAAAAAAATTTTTTATATTTATATACACTGTAAAAATTACAGCAGGAAAGTTTTTATACAGGAAAGCTTTTATAAGCAGGAAAGTATTATACAGTGATCAAAACGAACAGGTCTCATTTCTTTCTTCTTTCGGTACAAGATAAATAATGTTCCAATGTCAGTATAAAAGCACTCGGTGATTTTAAGAGTGCTGTTGCAAGTAGGCGCCTGGATTGTGTAATATTCTGGGGTATATATGCAAAAAGTGTGGTCTAGGACAAACTGAAGTCAAAGAAAATATTTCTTTTCTCCCTCTAAAATGGCACTTTTTTGGTTTAAATTGTCTGAATTAGATTTATAGACCAGTAACAAATAATTCTCAAATAAAAGTTATCCCCATCCAAAAATGAAAAGATAATATATAATTTTCCTGTCCTCCCTGAAAGAGTTAACCATGTAACTTTCTACATCTGATGGTTGTACTCAGTAAAGGAATTGCTGTCATAGACAGAATAGAATTCTAATACTAGTATTAAATTAGTGTTTAAAACTGGCTATTGTGTTTAAAACTCCATATTGAAATAAATTTCAAGTCACCTTCATTTCTTCTTAGAAGCTATTATTATGCTCATAAAAGATTTGCAAACTCCATCCATTGTAATTCTGTCGTTGACACTTTAAAGAATGTCCAAATTATGTGGTATGGATTGTAATAATGTATTACTGTATATATAAATATCTTTTTTTTTTTTTTTTTTTTTTTGGTCACACCATAAGACTTGTGGGATTTTTATTTCCCAACCAGGGATTGAATCCATGTCCTCTGCATTACAGAGAAGTCACCACAATATATAAATATTTTTTATCTAAAAAAGTAAGTAGGACAATATATATTCAGAGCCTGCAAATTTCATATACTATATAACAATATAATGTATGTGTATGTGTGTGTGTATATATATATATATATATAAGTAAATACATTTTGTTTGGTGTATGTGTTAATCAATTTTACAATTGCCAAAAACACATTTTTTGCTATAGTATTTGGAAAAATAATTGACCTAATTCTATGAAGAATTATCTAGCTTATATCTGTTCTTCTTAATTTCTTTTAACTGAAGTGAAGTTATTTTACAATGTTTTGTTAGTATCAAGTGTACAGCAAAGTGATTCAGTCATAAACATACACATGCTGGCCCACACGCATATATTATTTTTTGGACACTTTTCCATTATAGGTTATTATAGAATAATGAGTATAGTTCCTTGTACTATACTTTAGGTCATTATCGTTTACCTATCTTATATATGTCTGTGTGTTAGTCGCTCAGTCGTGCCCGACTCTTTGCAACCCACCAGGTTCCTTTGTCCATGAGATTTTCCAGGCAAGGATACTGGAGTGGGTTGCCATTTCCTTCTCCAGGGGATCTTCCCAACCCAGGGATCGAACCCGGGCCTCCTGCACTGCAGGCAGATTCTTTACCGACTGAGCTACAAATAGCTCAGTTCAGTTCAGTCACTCAGTCGTGTCCGACTCTCTGTGACCCCATGAATTGCCGCATGCCAGGCCTCCCTGTTCATCACCATCTCTCAGAGTTCACTCAGACTTGCATCCATCGAGTCCGTGATGCCATCCAGCCATCTCATCTTAGGTCGTCCCCTTCTCCTCCTGCCCCCAATCCCTCCCAGCATCAG
>SJYV01009653.1:183840-206837 GCA_006410875.1 Neotragus pygmaeus | reverse complement strand
ACTCCATTGTGTATATATGCCACAGCTTGCTTATCCATTCATCTGTTGATGGACATCTAGGTTGTTTCCATGTCCTGGCTATTATAAACAGTGCTGCGATGAACATTGGGGTACATGTGTCTCTTTCAATTCTGGTTTCCTTGGTGTGTATGCCCAGCAGTGGGATTGCTGGGTCATAAGGCAGTTCTATTTGCAATTTTTTAAGGAATCTCCACACTGTTTTCCACAGTGGCTGTACTAGTTTACATTCCCACCAACAGTGTAAGAGGGTTCCCCTTTCTCCACACCCCCTCCAGCATTTATTGCTTGCAGACTTTTGGATCACAGCCATTCTGACTGGTGTGAAATGGTACCTCATTGTGGTTTTGATTTGCATTTCTCTGATGATGAGTGATGTTGAGCATCTTTTCATGTGTTTGTTAGCCATCCGTATGTCTTCTTTGGAGAAATGTCTATTGAGTTCTTTGGCCCATTTTTTGATCGGGTCATTTTTTTTTCTGGAGTTGAGCTGTATAAGTTGCTTGTATATTTTTGAGATTAGTTGTTTGTCAGTTGCTTCATTTGCTATTGTTTTCTCCCATTCAGAAGGCTGTCTTTTCACGTTACTTATAGTTTCCTTTGTTGTGCAGAAGCTTATAATTTTAATTAGATCCCATTTGTTTATTTTTGCTTTTATTCCTTTTTAATGGCTGAGTACTACTCCATTATATATTCAATATAGACACCTCTTCTTTACTCATTTTTGGCTGTGCTGGGTCTTTATGGCTACACGTGGGCTTTCCTGAAGTTGCAGTGAGTAGGGACCGTTCCGCGTTGCGGTGCACAGGTTTCTCACTGTGGTAGCTTCTCGTCTTGTGGAGCACCAGCTCTCAGATGGGCTCAGTAGTTGTGTCTCTCAGGCTCTAGAGCATGAACTGAATGGTTGTGGCTCACAGGCTTAGTTGCTCTGTGGCCTGTGGGATCTTCCTGGAGCAGGGATCAAGCCCATGTCTCCTGCACTGGCAGACGGATTGCTTACCACTGAGCCACCAGGGAAGCTCCTCCCATATCTTCTTTATCCATTTATCTGTTGATGGACATTTAGGTCACTGCCACATCTTGCCTATTGTAAATAGTGCTGCTGTGAAAACTGGTGTGCATATACATTTTAAAATTAGAGTTTTCTCTAATATATGCCCAGGAGTGGGCTTGCTGGCTCATATGGTAGCTCTGTTTTTAGCTTTTTAAGGAAACTCCACAGCAGCTGTGCCAGTTATAGTCCCACCAACAGTGTATGAGGGTTCCCTTTTCTCCATGCCCTCTCTAGCATTTGTTATATAGTAGACTTTCTGATGATGGCCCTTCTGACTGGTGTGAGGTGATAATTCATTGTAGTTTTATTTCTTATTTCTCTAATAATTAAGAATGTTGAGAATCTTTTCATGTGCCTATTGGCTATCTGTATGTTTTCTTTGGAAAAATATCTATTTAGGTCTTCTGCCCATCTTTTGATTGGATTGTTTGGGTTTTTCTTTTAATATAAAGGTGTATGAGCTGTGTGTATATTTTGAAAATTAAGCCCTTATTGGTAGCATTATCTGCAAATTTTTTCCCCATCATTCTCAGGCTGTGGGCTGAGGAAGTCTTTAGGCAGCCTTTCTGCTGATGGGTGGGGCTGGGTTCCCATCCAGTTTGTTATTTGGCCTGAGGCACCCCGCCACTGGAGCCGAAGGCTATTGAATGGGGCCAGGTCTTGGTGCCAAAATGTCAGCCTCCTGGAAAGCTCACACAGATGAATGTTCCCCAGTATATCCACCACCATTCCCCAGGCGGTCCTGCAAGACCAGCAGGTAGGTCTGGCCCAGGCTTCTGTCAAATTGCTGCTTTTGCCCTGGGTCCTGGTGCACATGAGATTTTGTGTGTGCTCTTTAAGAGCCTCGGTTTCCCCCAATCCTGGGGAGCCCCTGCAGTCAAGCCCTACTGACCTTTAAAGCCAAATGCTCTGGAGGGCTCCTCTTCCTGGTACTAGATGGAACTCTCACTTCTGTGGGAGAACCTCTGTGATAGGTCGTTCACTTGAGGGGTATGGGATTTGATTATATTGGGAGTTCACCACTAGGCTGGTTGTGGTTCCGTCTGTATGTCTTTAACTGTAGGAAGTGTTTTCTGGTAGGTTTCAGTCTTTTTCAAGGATGGTTGTTCTGTAGATTATTGTGACTTTGGTGTACTCATTAAGCTCCTTCTAATTTGCCATCTTGGCTGCTCTCGTATGCTTCTTAATTTTTGAAAAATGGTAATGCCCTCATTTTGGAGAAACCTCCAAAAACTACAAATCAATATTAATGATTCTGAAAGCTAAAAGTTATTTTTTATTAAAGATTGTATCAATGATTACAAGTATCAGTTTAGCTCAGAGCTACCCAATAGAAATGAAACCTAGCCACATTTGAAATTTAAGATTTTCCAGTACTCACAGTAAAACAAGTAAAAAGAAACAAATGAAATTCAGTGATCTGTTTTTACTTATTATATCCAATATAGCATTGTTTCAGCATGAAATAAGAATTGACTTATTTTATATTTTTTTGGCCCACACTAATCTCTTTGAAATACAGTGTGTATTTATACTTACTGAACTACTCAACTTGGACTAAACAGGTTTCAAAGGCCCAATGGCTGTTTGTGACTAGTGGCTATGCACATCTAGGCCATCTCTTAATATTTGAAAGGAAGTAGGTCCAGCAGAAAGCAAGATATCACTTTGTTCTGTTGTTTTACTTTGTCCATTGTGAATTATGACCTTTTAAGTTTTATTTATTTATATGCATGCCTCAATGTTATAAAATGACACAGTTAAAGGCAATCTCCCTCTCAGTGCTGTTTTCCAGCCTCTCCGTTCCTTTTCCTGGAAGCAAGTATTTAAACCAGAGCTCATTTTATTTTTATTCTTGTAAATGTACAGGTTGTAGCATTCTTATCCATACTGTCCTGCAGCTTTCTTTATTTCATTTAATTACTTGGAAATACTTTATCTGAAAATGTAGGTTGTTTCCAAATTTTTGCTAGTGCAAAATGTGTGCATACATCATGTAACACATATATATAAGCATATTTGTTAGAAATGTTTTTAAAACTGAAGAATCAAAGGAAGTTTTTACAAGATTCTGTAGCTATTGCTGCTGCTGCTGCTAAGTCGCTTCAGTCGTGTCCAACTCTGTAGGAACCCATAGACGGCAGCCCACCAGGCTCCCCCATCCCTGGGATTCTCCAGGCAAGAGCACTGGAGTGGGTTGCCATTGCCTTCTCCAATGCATGAAAGTGAAAAAAGAAAGTGAAGTTGCTCAGTCGTGTCTGACTCTTAGCGACCCCATGGACCGTAGCTTACCATGCTCCTCCATCCATGGGATTTCCCAGGCAAGAATACTGGAGTGGGGTGCCATTGCCTTCTCTGGTAGCTATTGCTAAATCCCCTCTATGTTATTTGTACTAGTTTTGACTCATTTTTTCTGTTTGACGGTTGATTTGTTTTCCTCTGTCAATGAGTCTTACATGTCAAGAAAAGTATTGTGTGACTTTTAACTTTGCTTAGGGGTTTATGTTTGCATCATACATTTTACTGAACTTCCTCATCTTTCATGGCTTTAGATTTTGTGTCACAAAGAACTTTTCCAGTCATTAGATTATGCTTTTAAGCTTTGTAAGACTGTTTTTAAATTTTTTAGTGATTTGTTTTCCATATTCAGATGTTAAATCTATCCAGAATGCATTTTGGTATAAGATATAAGGAATTAATCCAACTTCATAATTTTTTCAGAATACTATCCTATCAATCTAATATTACCTCATACAATATTTCTATGTGTGTTTGAATCTTTCTTTATATTCTATTCCATTGGTCCTATAAACACCCTATTATCTATTGATGTGCAAGTCCAAGCTGTTTTAAGTAGAGCTTTTGTTGCTTTTTAACATCTTTCAATTTGGCTACTGCCCTGCTCAGGCCACATTACAGTTCTCTTTCACATTATTCCTGAATATCCAATTCGTTTATATCCAATTTGTTAAACTTTAGAGTCTGGTTTCTTAATTCCTCAAAACATTCTGCTAGTATTTTTATGAAAATATATTAAATGAATTGGTTGATCTGATCGCTGTGTAAGAAGATATCTTACCTTCTATTTGTTTTGTTGTTTGTGCTTGTAGATCCCTCAGTCTTGTTTTAAAGTTTTATTCAGATAGGTCTTTCACATATCTTTTTAAGTGTATTCTTAGGGTTTAAAAAAAGTTTACAGTTTTTTATTTCACCAAAGCTTCTGACTAGTTGTTGCTATTAGGTACCAAGGTGGTTGATTTTTTTTTTTTTTTCTCTAGCTACTTTACTATCCTTTGTAACAGTTTTTCAGGTGATTCTCTCGGTTGACCAGTGTACAATTTTATTCTCTCCAAATGGTAACTTTAGTGTTGCTTTCCAATATTTATTTCTTCCTCTGTTTCATTTGTCCTGGTTAGTAAGCAGTGGCTATTTTAATAGACCTTTTTTATAGCCCAAAGGGAAAATAGTCTTGATTTCTTTTTCTGGTTACATCCTTAAAATAAATTTAATGAGAAAAACTGTGGGAAAATACAGCATAACTCCATAATAAATGGGGCAGCATTCACTTTATATAATGGATTATTTTTTATTTTTAGTGCCCATTTTATCCTGCTTTCCCTATTATTTGGACTTTGAAATGTCCATCAATATTGGTCTCAAAAATGTTTGAATGAATGACTGAATAAAGAAATGAACTCAAGATGAATAAAGTTATATCTGTCTAAGTGAAACTGATTAGATGTTTACTCTATAGTAAGCACAAAAATAAACAGAGTAGGATATTTTTAAAGAATTCACAGTCCAGTAATAGAGGCCAAGCAAGATAAAATTGCATGTGATGAGTTTAGCAGTAGACTATTTATAAGGTAAAGAAGGAGAATAGAAATGGGAGTGATTAATTCTTCTGGAAAATCAGGAGGGAATCCCTAGAGAAGGTGATCTGAGACAGTTTTAGCTGGATACAGACGTCACTGGGCATGATAAGGGGACTAGGAAGGCATTCTAGGAGATAAAACAACAGTGTAGAGGTCTGAAACAGCTTACAGTGTTTGGGTATTTATAAGCTGTTGTTATGGTTGGAGTATAATCTGTGGGAGCAAGTAGGAGGACAGAAGAATGGAAACTTGCATATGAAAAACAATGTCTATTAGGCAGGAATTCACAGAAGAAGGAGGCAGCCGGATCACCCCATCCCCTGGAATGTTAAAACTGCAGGGACCATGCCTTGTCTTCCAGGTGTGTTTGGGTAAAGAGTTTGAGAACTGCTTATGCAGGCAAGAAGAGTTAGTAAAGTGTGCGGGCTTCCAACATCTCAGTCGGTAAAGAATCTGCCTGTAATACTGGAGACCCAGGTTCGATCCCTGGGAAGATCTCCTGAAGAAGGAAATGGTAACCCACTCCAGCATTCTTGCCTGGGCAATCCCATGGACAGAGGAGCCTGGCAGGCTATAGTCCATGGCATTGCAGAACTCGGACACAACTTAGAAATCAAACCACCACCAAAGTGTGTGAAGAAGGGTATGACACCAGATTTGTATTTTAGAACATTCCCTTTGATAGCAGTTTGAAGGATCCTTGCAAGACTGGGAAGGGGACAGCTGGGTTCAGGAGAAAAATCTTTTAAAAAACTATTGCAGTAGATAGTGAAGCAATCTAGTCGTGTCCAACTCTGCGACCCCATGGACTGTAGTAGCCTACCAGGCTCCTCCCTCCATGGGATTCTCCAGGCAAGAGTACTAGAGTAGGTGGTCATTTCCTTCTCCAGGGGATCTTCCCGACCCAGGGATCAAACCCAGGTCTCCCGCATTCCAGGCAGACACTCTAACCTCTGAGCCACCAGGGAGTCCCCATAAGATAATGTAGATCTGGCCACTAAATGGCAGTGAAGATAATTCAAGGAATACACAGGAAGTGGAATTGATAGAACTTGGCAAACGATTGGATATGTAAGGTGCTAGAGGAGAAAGAAAGGAGGTAGTCTTCCTCTGTTGTTCTTAGCATTTGGACAAGAAAAATTATTTGGGAAGGAAGTTGATAATATTTACTAACACAGTATGAACTTCTCACATTAGCTGGTGATTTTGATCTTTGGTTTTTTTTGGAACGTAAATATTTGAGAGTTGCTGGGAAGACAAGAATAAGCATATCCTGAGTAGCTCTTGACTGACACTCTGAGACATCACAGTTTGCTATGTCTAGGAATAGCAATATTATTAAGGCCACAGTTTTTCTGTAAGGTATACTGTTAGTGTTAGGTATATATTAATGTACTTTAATTTTTGTTTCTGTGCTCTTTAGAATTCATTCAGAGGGCAGCCTTTTGGATGGCCCCGAAGCAAGCCTGATGGAACAGGACAGAACCAACCATGTTGAGGGCAACAGACTAAGTCCATTCCTGATACCATCTCCGTCTCCCATTTGCCAGACAGAACCTCTGGCGAGAAAGCTCCAGAATGGAAGCCCGTTAACCAAGAGACCTTATCTGGAAGTGAATGGAGACGGCAAGTGGCAGTCTTTCAAAAGTTATTATGGAATACCCCACATGAAAGGAAGCCAAAAGAGTCGCGTGAGTCCGGATTTCATACAGGAAGGTAGAGGGTATTCCAGATGTCTGCAGAATGGCGGGATAAAACGCACAGTCAGCGAACCTTCTCTTTCTGGGCTCCATCAGAACAAGAAACTGAAACCAGACCAAAAGGCTAATGGAGAAAGAAAGAGCTTCGGGGAAAGCCAAGAAGGAAATCCAGACAAAGGCAGCAGTCAACCAAACGTCTCCGATGTGAGTGGTAGGAGGGAATCTGTGAGCTCTGCGGCCCAAGAAAATGAAGTGAAAGATTTCACCAGTTTTCCAACACACAATTGTGGTGGGTCTGAAAACCCAGAGCTTCAGATTCTGAATGAACAGGAGGGAAAAAGTGCTAACTACCACGACAAGAACATTGTATTACTTCTTAAAAGCAAGGCAGTGCTCATGCCTAATGGTGCTACAGTTTCTGCCTCTTCCATGGAAAACACACACGGTGAACTCCTGGAAAAAACACTGTCTCAATATTATCCAGATTGTGTTTCCATCGCGGTGCAGAAAACCACATCTCACATACATGCCATTAACAGTCAGGCTACTAATGAGTTGTCCTGTGAGGTCACTCACCCAGCGCATACCTCAGGGCAGATCAGTTTCCCACAGACCTCGAACTCTGAGCTGCCTCCAGAGCCAGCCGCAGCGGCGACTGAGAGCTGTGAGGCAGATGGTGCCAGTAAACCAGCTGCAACGCTCGGGGCCTGCCCCTTTCAGAAACCAGAACAGCAGAAGTCCGCTTTTGACATATGCCCATCTCCGGCAGAAAGCAGTAACATCCAAGGACCTGCAAAGCTAGGCTCTGGTGAAGAATTCTGCTTGGGTCCCAGTGGCAGTTTGCAGTCTCCCGGCGGCAGCTCTGAACGGTATTTAAAGCAAAACGAAATGAATGGTGCTTGCTTCAAGCAAAGCTCAGTGTTCACTAAGGGTTCCTTTTCTGCCACTACCACGCCACCACCATCGCAAATGCGTCTTTCTCCCCCTCCTCCTCTTCCGCAGGTTCCTCAGCTTCCTTCTCAAGGAAACGGCACTCTCAATGATGGGGTTTTGAAAGAACTCCATCACTACCCCAACCAAAGTGACCCAGCTCTTTTAAGGGAAGTTAAAATAGAGCGTCAGCATGAGGCACCACCACCCCAGAGTCCCACTCCCTCCGCCCATGTATCCAACCCCTCTCTGATGCTTCCAGGAAGGCCTCAGAATAACTGTGTTAACAAGAATGACTGTCGGACTCCGGGGACAATGACTTTTCCATTGGGTTCTGAGAAAACCAGACAACTTTCAGAACATCTCAAGCCTAACCCACCGACTCTTCGTAGCGGTGGAGATCCACAGGATCACTGCCAGCATTTGATGGGGCACCAACAGCAAGAGATTCTCAAGAGTCAAGACAAGGAACAAACACGTGACCGCATGCTCCCAACACAGCGCTATCTGAAACCAGGATGGATTGAATTGAAGGCCCCTCACTATCATCCAGCAGAATCCCATGTAAAATGTAATGAGACAACCCTGCGGTCAATTCTTCAGTATCAGTCCAACCCCTCCAATCAAATGACCTCCAAACAATACACTGGAAATTCCAACATGCCCGGGGGGCTCCCAGGGCAGGCTTATATCCAGAAAATAATGCAGCCGGAGCAGAGGCCACCAAGGTACCAAGTTGAGATGAATCAAGTGCAGTCTCAAGGTACAGTGGACCAGCATCTCCAGTTCCAAAATCCCTCACTCCAGGCGCACTTCTCCAAAGCGGAGCCTTCACTGGACACTCACAGGCAGTCACTGTGTGCCCCGAGATGTCATTTCCAACAAAGACCAGATCCCCAAACTGAGAAACTCATGCCCCCAACAATAAGACAGCACTTGAATCAACAGACTTCAGAGACTGAACCCTTCCCAAATTCACACCTTTTACAGCATAAGCCTCATAAGCAGGCAGCACAAACACAACTACCCCAGAATTCACATCTCTCTCAAAACCACCAACGGCAGCAAAAATTACAGCTGAAGAATAAAGAACAAATGCCCCAGACCTTTTCTCATCTCCAGGGCAACAGTGATGAGCCAAGAGAAGGAACATTCTTTAGCCAGGTTAAAGTAGAAGAATGCTTTCCTGGTGAAGATCAATATTCAAAATCAAGCGAGTTCCAGACTCATAATCCCCAAATGGGACTGGAGCAAGTACAGAATATAAACAGTATAAATGCCCCCTATGGTCAGATCGTGAAGTCAAATGCAAGCAAAGTACAGATTTCTGGTTCAAACCATATACAACTGGTTCCAGACAATAAAGAACAGACTGTAAATTCTGAACTGTTTGCAGGAAACAAGACCCCAAATGTGCATCACATGCAATATTTTCCAAATAATGTGACCCCTAAGCAAGATATTCTTCATAGGTGCTTTCAACAACAGGAACAAAAGCCTCAACAGGCTTCAGTTCTGCAGGGATATAAAAGTAGGAACCAAGACGTGTCTGGTCAACAAGCTGCACAACTCGCTCAGCAAAGGTACTTGATGCAAAACCAAGCAACTGCGTTTCCTGTACCCGATCAGACAGGAACTCATGTTCAGACCCCACCTCAGAAGGACATTCAAAAGCATGCTGCTCTGAGGTGGCACCTGTTACAGAAGCAAGAACAGCAGCAAACACAACTCCAAGCCGAGTCTTGCCGTAGTCAGATGCAAAGGCCGATTAAGGTCGAGCCTGGATCCAAACCCCATGCCTGTATGCGCCCCCTGTCAGCACAGCCAGAAAATAAAATGTGGAAAAAGATACCCAAGCAAGAGATTCCACCTCCCAGCTGTGACAGTGTGCAGCCGCGGAGCATCCTTGAGACCATGGAGCAGCATCTGAATCAATTTCAGGTCAAATCATTATTTGACCATAAGGCTCTTAATCTCAAATCACAGAAGCAAGTAAAAGTTGAAATGTCAGGGCCAGTCACGGTTTTAACTAGACAAACCACTGCCGCAGAACTTGAGAGCCACACCCCAGCTTTAGAGCAGCAAGCAACGCCTTCCTCAGAAAAGACACCAACCAAAAGAACAGCTGGTTCTGTTCTCAATAATTTTTTAGAGTCACCTTCCAAATTACTAGATACTCCTATAAAAAATTTATTGGATACACCTGTCAAGACTCAGTATGATTTCCCATCATGCAGATGTGTAGGTAAGTGCCAGAAATGTACTGAGACACATGGTATTTATCTAGAATTAGCAAATTTGTCTTCAGATATGGGATTTTTCTATCTTTTTAAAAAAATCTTGAGTCTGGCAGCAATTTGTGAAGGCTCATAAAAACCTGAAGCTTACATTTCTTGTCTTTAAATTACAGATGCTTGTGCTGTGCAAGAGAGAACTTCATTTACACTCAATTTTTCAAAAAAAAAAAATTAAAATGATTGTGCATGCTCATTTGTCCCTACCTTCAAATCCTTTAAAATATAAAGGTATCTGTTTTAGACTAATCAATCTGTTTAACTCTTTGTGTATCAACTCCTGGAGTGATACCCAAGCTGTAAAATCATCTCATTAAAATGGCCACGTAACTGCCATATTGCAAATTGATGTAGGAGCTTTTAATATTTTTTTTAATTCAAGGTTGAATGTATTAGTAGTCTTACAAGGTTAACTTCCAGTTAAGGGGGAAATGATCATCCTTCTGCCTCAGTCACTTGGGGGAAATAATAATGCTGAAGTTCTAAATACTCATACAGTTGCCCTTTCTCTGTGTATTCATTTGAAACGTGTGATTTATATTTATTTTTATAACATTTTCTCTTTAAAATTTCATCTATTTGATAGAAAATATGGTATTTCCCTTTCTTTCTTTCTTTCTTTCTTTTTTTTTTTTTAAGAGCTTCTTTTTGTTAAAATTCAAGATGCTTGATAGGTGTGTTGTTGGATACAGTAGAAGACATTTGTAAAAACCAGTGTTAAACTACTGTGGCTAATAGTCCACCCACTCCATGTTATTCTTCTCACAATGAGACACCCCACATTTTATAGGAGGATGGAGGGAGGATCCATACTGCCCCTTGGCGTGTGGTTAATATTATTGCCTCATGAGGCTAACGTGCCACACATGTCATAAACAACACTGGGTAAGTTATCCTCATCTTCACGCCCCGCTCCTATCACACTAACCCTTTTTCCCCTCATTTGTCATCTTTATGGTATGCAAGAGCCTCTTCCTTTTATCGGACCCTCTCTTCAAGTTTTCTCTCATCATAAGTTGTTCTAAAGCACATACAGACATGGATCTGGATTCAGTGTTCTTATTTTTAAAACAGAGTGATTGAATGTTATGGGGGGAGAAGAGGAGAAAAAGGTATCTTGATAATAAACTGAACAAGGTCCTGGGGGTGAGATAGGACAGGAGATTTTATTTTTAATCTTTTAACATCCAAATAGCAGGCAGGCTTCTAGTAAGCTGTAATTTTTTTTGTTCAGTTTAAAAAATTGGATTGTAGTTGATATTACATATAATATATTCTAATTCCCTCACTATTTTCTTTGTTTAGTTCCACTTACTTGGTTTAAAATAGCTCCTTATCCCATATCTGAAATGTATTTAATATATTTTTATCTGACAGGCAGAATGTACATATACTTAATTATTTCGCACATTTTTTTTAATAGATTAGTCCGTCAATTCATTTTAAAGGAAAAAAAAAATGTTTAAAGTCACATTTAGGGCCCTTACTGTACAGTTGGGGGATAAGCTTTGTGGATATAGCCTTTATATTTAGTATAATTGAGGTCTAAAATAATAATCTTCTATTATCTCAACAGAGCAAATTATTGAAAAAGATGAAGGTCCTTTTTATACCCATCTAGGAGCAGGTCCTAATGTGGCAGCTATTAGAGAAATCATGGAAGAAAGGTAATTAACACAAAGGCACAGGGCAGATGAACGGTTATCCTTTTGTATATGTCAGAATTTTTCCAGCTTTCACATACAAAGCAGTAAACAATTGTAAACTGAGTAATTATTAGTAAGCTTAGCTATTCCAGGGTTGCCAACGCTACACACTGTGCTATTCACCAGAGAGTCACAATATTTGACAGGACTAATAGTCTGCAAGCTGGCACAGGCTGCCCACTTTGAGATGGATGCCAGAAAACCCAGGCATGGACAAGAACCAGCCAGCCAACCAGCCTGCCAGGCATAAGGGTGCTGGCGCAGGCTGCAAAGAGAGGCCCCGTTCTGGTTTTCCTACTTGATGATAAAGTGTCAGAAAGAGGGGAAAGGTAGTATAAGAAAGGAACCATTGAGTTCAGTTCACCTCGAGTTGTAAACGAGTAGCTATCTCTAAGGAAGTTGTCCACGGGTATGAGCAGAAAGCAAGAATGATATGCTGAATAGAAATAGAGCAGATTCTATTTATAGCTACATTTATGTTTAACTGTTAGTCATAAGTATGCAAGTATTTACCTGAATCTACATGGTTACTCCTGCACGTAGAAGACTCAGTGCAGAGAGAGACGTTCATATAGGTGTCAACAGCGCTGAGCTGCTGTTATGCTGGGGTGCCTTTTCTTTAGGAGGTAGGCAGTTTTATCATTACAATACATTAGGAAGCATTCTGGGCAGCAAGGACATATTCTGTATCATTGTTGCCCCAATTCTAAATTATTTATTTCTAAATTAGCATATAGAAATTCACTAAATAATCATCTCATAGCCTGGAAAAAATAGTGAATTTTCCTAAGTGCCTTCTTTTATTAGCAAGTAGTAAGTAGTGTCTTGGTCATAAGGGAAAGTATAATCTGTTTCTAGAATTATTCTGTAGTTTCAAAATTGCTGGATACTAGTTATTTGAGAGCCTTTTAAACAACGTGAGAGAGATTCTTAGAGGAATAGATTCTAACTAAAATCTGTTAAGATTCCCCAAGTTTTAAAATAGTTAAATTCAGCAAAGGACAAATCAAATAGTACATATCTTGGAAGACTAAATTTAACAAACTTGGAAAAGTTTTGTGCTTTGTGAAACTATGTATAAAAATAAGCTTCCCCATAATTTTTACCCAACATATAATTTCAAAAATAGTTCATTACAATTATCAATATATTTTGATACTAAAGAGATACAAGGCTTAAAGTCTGTTATCCAGTTACCTTGGCTTAGTTCTGGGTTTTTTTGATAAATTAAACTATTCATTTCTCAGGATGTGATCATAGAATAAAATTATGCTCAAATGTTCAGTATTTTGGCTGCCTCTCAGATTCATTTGCTAATTTTATGTGTGTGTGTGTGTTTCTGTGGATTTCTTTAAGGTTTGGACAGAAGGGTAAAGCTATTAGGATTGAAAGAGTCATCTATACTGGTAAAGAAGGCAAAAGTTCTCAGGGATGTCCTATTGCCAAATGGGTAAGTGTGACTTGACAAGGCCTTTGATCCTCAGTCTTGGGCATTTTGATTCATTCATCTAACCCTGAGAATTGGGTTGCCCAGATCAGACAGTCGTTTATGCCAGTTGAAAGGAATATTGCTTATATTTATCATTGTGTCATCTCTTAAGAAAAAGGCAGTTTAAAACCATGTACAAACTGTACTTAATTGAAAGAACTTAATGGCGAGGAGGAGGTCTGTTCAGGTGCCTACTAGAAGTATAATTCTTCCCTGCATGTGAGGTCCTTAATCCTTTAAAAACCTGCGGTTAATCTTTATCTTGTCATTTTTGAAGCCCTGGAACTGTAAAGTCTTGCCCATGTAGCTCTGGCTTTAATGCAGGGAGCGTTGCCTGCAGTGTCCTGGGGAGGGGCTGCTACACACTGCCTGCCTTTGCATCTCTCCTGGTTCTGACCCCAGGGTAAGCCCCAGCGTCATAGATGGGCAACTAAAGGCAGGTGGCATGTGATGATAGATGTCAACCTAATTGTGACCAGATGTGAGAAAATATACAGACATCAATCAATGCTCTCCTCTGCTGCAAGTGACCCTTGTTTTGTTTTGGTTGGGGTGGGGGTGTTGGGGTGGAATGGTGACCCGAACAGGTGGTTCGCAGAAGCTGCAGCGAGGAGAAGCTACTGTGCTTGGTGCGGGAGCGAGCTGGCCACACGTGTGAGGCTGCGGTGATCGTGATTCTCATCCTGGTGTGGGAAGGCATCCCAGTCTCTCTGGCCGACAAGCTGTACTCGGAGCTTACTGAGACGCTAAGGAAGTACGGCATGCTCACCAACCGGCGCTGCGCCCTGAACGAAGAGTAAGTGCCTCCCGGGGCCTCTCCTCCTTCTCCGCTGCTAAAAAAGCCTGACCATTGGCTTGAGGGTAAAGAGTCGAACTTGCGTTTTCATGTTTATAAAATAGGGCTCAAAATGCCCGCTTCACAAACCTGCGATAGGATGGATACTTTGAGGAAGGTGCACTCACTAATATTTTGTACCTTTGGACAGTGTAGCTATGAGTTAGAAGCAGCTTGCTGGAAGTCTGTGTATATCCACAAACTGGACAATACTATAAACTTGAAAATATTTGTGTGTCCGCTTGCTGCAAGCTCGCTTTTTTTGTGTGCCTGGCCATCATGTTAGTAAGTATTGATAACACTTCTGTGTTGCAGTATTTGAGACAGTAAGCCTGGTAAGAAACTTTAGGGTTTCCAGATCAAGGATTTTACTACATCAGTAGCAGACAAAAATACAAGGCTTGTAGAGGTCCTGTAGGAACAAACTGTTTTTGACTTCATTGCAATCTAGTTCATTACTTCCATTGTAATAATCAAAATTGCCTCTATTTTTACTGCTGCTAAATAATCAACACATTAGCTATGGATGGGCATTATTTAGGAAAACAAGGGTATACATTTAAATATATTTAATGCAACCAAGAATTTATGGTTTGTTGGTTTTTTTTTTAATTTCATCTACTTGCAGGAAATTTAAATCTTCACTTTGAGAAAGTGTACTTTTTAATTTTCCTTCTGCTATGGTATTCTTGTATATCATTAAAAAACAATACAGGAAAATTCACAGTGCTGCACTGAAATTCTATGTAACTATTTTAGTCACAGTTTAATTTTGCACTTCTTTTAGTCTCCTTTCTCCTGTGTCCACCAAATTACAAAATAGTTTACTGAGCTTATGGAAATATTGTCTGTTCATTGCAGTAACCCACTGCTAACCAAATTCGTAATTTCATTGACTATTACTCTAACTGGTATGGTTTAAGTATATGTTAACATAGGTTCTCCCTCTGGGACATTGGGGGCAGGTAGAGGGGGTTCTAAATCAACTATTAATAATCTATCAAAGTTACTGTTTCAACTTGAAAATGTGGCTTGGTTTTCTATGATAGTTATGATCCCAAAATTTCATGGTGTGTACCTTATGGCCATAAGCCCACTTTCACAAATGATAGATTGGAGGATCCAAGTTGTTGATTCATAAGACATGACTCAAACTTCTGGTTGACTGCTTTGAAGTGAAGTGAAGTGAAAGTCGCTCAGTCGTGTCCAACTCTTTGCAACCTCATGTCCATGAAATTCTCCAGGCCAGAATACTGGAACTGGTTGCCTCTCACTTCTCCAGGGGATCTTCCCAACATAGGGATCGAACCTAGGTCTCCCACATTGCAGGCAAGTTCTTTACCAGTTGAGCCACAAGGGAAGCCCAAGAATATCCCTTCTCTAGCAGATCTTCCCAACCCAGGAATCAAACTGGGGTCTCCTTCATTGCTTTAGGTGTAAAATAATATTCTATTTATCCTAATATCTCATGTTTCATCTTTTAAAAAAAATTGATTTAGGTGCCTTTAATCAGAAAGAAGATGAACATTAAGACATCTTGAGCTGGTGTTGGTAATAACATTTTTCTCAGGAGTTCAGTGACACTGCCTTGTGTTTGTAAAGCTGACCTCCTCTTAGACTTAGTGGCTGGAACTTCTAAACCACCAAAGATCTTATGAAAATGACAGTTCTGTTTACATTTCTTAAAGTTTCTTGCAAACTATATTTCATCCTTTGAAATTGATTTAGTTTTTATAATATCTGTTATTTTTCCCATGAAGGCTTTTCTTTGATTCCTATAAATGCCATTGTGTCTGAAACAGAATTTATTTCTATATGTCAGATTTTATGTTAAAACTTTGTTAAATTACATTATTTTGCATTTGAAAATGATGAATGTTGATGGGGCTGGTGTCTAAGAAAAAATTGTAATTTGTTTCACTGGTCTAAATAGGAGGCAAGTACAAAACTATTAAAAGATGTGCTGCAAATATTAAGACATTTTAAAGGCCAGTCTGTATACTTTTGCTTAACTTGGTCTGGAATTTCAAAGTAAAGATGAGGAGTTATTTAGATGGTATTTTGGCTTTGGGCTACTCATACTTACAGCAGTCCCCCCAAAAAACAAAATCTATGCTTGAAGTACATGATTCAGACTTTACTTTTGGGGGCTCCAAAATCACTGCAGATGGTGACTGCAGCCATGAAATTAAAAGACGCTTACTCCTTGGAAGAAAAGTTATGACCAACGTAGAGAGCATATTCAAAAGCAGAGACATTACTTTGCCGACTAAGGTCCTTCTAGTCAAGGCTATGGTTTTTCCTGTGGTCNAAAAACACCAATATAGTATACTGACACATATATATGGAATTTAGAAAGATAGTAATGATGACCCTGTATGTGAGACAACAAAAGAGACACAGACACATATAACGGACTTTTGGCCTCTGAGGGAGAGGGAGAGGGTGGGATGATTTGGGAGAATGGCACTGAAGCATGTATACTATCATGTAAGAAACGAGGCGCCAGTCTGTGTTTGATGCAGGATGCAGGATGCTTGGGGCTGATGCACGGGGATGATCCAGAGAGATGAAGTGGGGTGGGAGGTGGGAGGGAGATTCAGGATCGGGAGCTCGTGTACACCTGTGGTGGATTCATGTTGATGTATGGCAAAGCCAATAGAGTATTGTAAAGTAAAATATAGTACAAAATAATAAAAAAATTTTTTTAAAAGTCTCATATGAAAAATAAAATAAAAAATAAAGATTTCCCTTTGAGATGTCCATTTTATGGACAAGTAGGAGTTGTGGGATTGCTGTCTGTCATTATAAGAAAGTCAAAGCCAGAACTGTCTCTGCCATGCTAGGTGTTATTAAACTTTTAAAGAAACTGTATATTATAAAAATTTTCCAATATACATAAATGGAGAGTACAGGATAATGAATCCCCAGGAACTCATCACACAGCCTCAATATTTATCAACATTTTGCCAATACTATTACATATATCCTCCTTGCCACACTTTCTAACCCCACCCCCGCCACTGTTTTACAGCAAAACAGATGCCATATCATCTAGCTACATTCACTCTGATGTATAGCGCTAACAGATAAGGACTTTTTTTTTTTTTAAACAAAACCTAGTCACAGTGGCATTATCCTTGATTTCAAAATTGAGTGGTTCTTGAATATCATTTAATGCAGACCACATTTAAAATTCCCTAATTGGATCCTATTTCCAATATACACAGAGTAAAAAAATACTGAAAAAAAGAAAGTCTGTATCTTGCATTTGATTGAGACTTTTCAGTAGGTCCTAGTTCAAGCCTTTCGTCTAACATTATTGATAAAACTTCCTTTTATTCTCAAAAGTGTCCCAGTGTAAGATAAAGTATATGATTCACAAGCCTCTTGTGAATAGTTTCCCCTCTTTTTAAGGAATTTGTTAGACTGTATGATTTTGATTTGCTTTGTAAAATTTCCCACACTCTGGATTTGACTGTGCACACTTGCTTAACTTGTTCCTCTGCCACTAATATCGTTTATACACTGATAGTGTGGTCATGAAATAATCTTACTTCTTTAGACCCATCATGAGGGACATAATATCTGCTTTGTTCCATTTATAGTGATATTATCCATGTTCAGTTCAGAAGTTATTAGCTTGATCCACCCATCATAGTTTCCTAGAAAACTTTCACTTAATGGCTTAGCACATCCATCGATGATTATTACCTGTTTCTATTAGTTTGCAAATTGAAATGTTTCTTATTTTTTAATGTTGTACAAATTTATTTGTTGTATACATTTAAATTATTTTGCTAGTTTTCTATTGTTGCATAAGTTTGAATAGCTGATCTAGTTTTTAGCTTACATTTCTTTTCTTTTTTACAGTTAGAAGTCCAAAGAGGTTGAAGCATTTTAAAAATACGTTGCATAGGCAAATATTTTTACTATAATTTCTCTGATTTGTTATTTAACAATTAGCCAAATTTTGAGTCATGTTGAAATGAGGCTACAATGTGAAAATTCTAACCATAATTGAAAGGCCTCTGTCGAAAGAAATGTACCTTTTTCGTATCCACTGCATGTAGGAAATCACCTTGAAGTCACTTTGTTATGTAGGGATTTAGATATTTTAAACTTTAGATAATAATTCACACACTATAAAGTTCACCCTTTTAGTATACAATACAGTGCATTAGTGTATTCACAAAGTTGGGCAACATTTTTGTCACTCCCAAATATAAACCTCAAAGCCATTAGTCAGTCACTTTCCATTCTTTTCTCCCCTAAATGACAACTACTAATCAACTTTCTGTCTCTATAAATTTGCCTCCTCTGGGCATTTCATACTAATAGAATCATACAATATTTGACCTGTCTGTCTGGCCTTTTCCACTTAGCATAATGTGTGGTCTTTAAATTTTTTTTTTTAATTTTTAGCAGAGTATAGTTGGTTTACAATGTTGTCTTAGTTTCAGGTGTCCAGCATAGTGATTCACTTGTACATATATTCATTCTTTCTCAGATTCTTCTCCCATATAGATTGTTGCAGGATACTGAGCAGTTTCCTGTGCTTTGTTGGTCTTCTGTATATAGTAGTGTGTGTATGTTAATCCCAAGCTCCTTTGTTTTGTAAATCATTTTTTAAAAATTAGATTCTGCATGACTATTATCATGTGATATTTGACTTTCTCTGACTGACTTCACTTAGTGTGATGATCTCTAGGTCCATCCATGTTGCTGCAGATGGCATTATTTCATTCTTTCCTATAACCAAGTGATACTCCATTGTGTGTGTGTGTGTGTGTGTGTGTGTGTGTGTGTGTATCACATTCACTCTTCTGTCGATGGACAGTTACATTGCTTCCATGTTTTGACTATTTTTAAATAGTGTTGCAGTAAACATTGGGATGCATATATCGTTTCAAATTCTAGTTTTCTCCAGATACATGTCCAGGAATGGGATTGCTGGATCATATAGTAGTTCCATTTTTACTTTTTTAAGGAACTTCCATACTATTCTCTCTAATGGCTGTACCAATTTACATTTCCCACAAACAGTGTAGAAGCGTCCCCTTTTCTCCACACCCTCTCCAGCGTTTACTGTTTATAGATTTTTTGATAATGGCCATTCTGACTGGTGTAAGGTTATTGCTCATTATAGTTTTGACTTGCATTTTTCTAATAATTAGCAATGTTGAGCATCTCTTCATGTGCGTTTTGGCCATCTGTATGTCTTTGGAGAAATGTCTATTTAGATCTTCTGCCCATTTTTTGATTTTTTTTTTAATACAGAACTACACGAACTGTTTGTATATTAGAAATTAATCCTTTGTCGGTCACTTTTTTCGCAAATATTTTCTCCCATTCTGTGGGTAATCTTTTCATTTTGTTTATGCTTTCCTTTGCTGTACAGAAGATTTTAAGTTTAATTAGGTCGCATTTGTTTTTTTGTTTTTATTTTCACTAGGAGGTGGATCAAAAAAGCTATTGCTGCAAAATTTTTGTTAAAGAGTATTCTGCCTATATTTTCCTCTAAGAGTTTTTAGTGTTGAGCTTTACATTTAGGTCTTTAATCTATTTCAAAGTTTATTTTTGTGTATGCTTTTAGAGAGTGTTCTAATTTCATTCTTTTACATGTGGCTGTCCAGTTTTCCCAGCCCCACTTATTGAAAAGACTGTCTTTTCTCCATTGTATATTCTTGCCTCCTTAGCCATAGATTAAATGGAGCATAGATGCATGGCTTTATTTCTGTTCCATTGATCTGTTAATATATTTCTGTTTTTGCATCAGTACCAAACTGTTTTGATAACTGTGACTTTGTAAAATAGTCTGAAGTCAGGGAGCCTGTTTCCTCCAGCTTTATTTTTCTTTCTCAGAATTGCTGTGGCTATTCAGGGTCTTTTTTTTATTTTAGTTCTGTGAAAAATGCCACTGGCAATTTGATAGGGATTGCATTGAATCTGTCTATTGCCTTGGGTAGTATAGTCATTGTGATAATATTGATTCTTGTAATCCAAGTACATATCTTGGAACATGTCTTGGTATATCTTTCCATCTTTGTCATCTGCACTTTCTTTCATCAGTGTCTTATAATTTTCGGAGCACAGGTCTTCTGCCTCTTTAGGTAGGATTTTATTCCTAGGTACCGTATAATGTTTCAAAGGTTTGACTTTGTCATCACAGTAATCAGTACTTTATTTCTGTTTTATGACTGAAAATAATATTCCATTTTGTATGTATGCCACATTTTCTCTATTTATCAGTTCATAGACATTTTGGTTATTTCTACTTTTTGGCTGCTAAAAATATCTGTGTACATGTGTTTGTATAGACATATATTTTCACTTCTCTTGGGTATATACCTAGGAATGGCATTGATAGTCATTTGGTAATGCTGTTTAACTTTCTGGGGAGCTGCCAGACTTTTTTCCAAAACAGCTGCACCACTCTTCATGTTTAGCAACAAAATAGAGATTCTGATGTTTCTGCATTTTAATCAAAAGTACTTATTGTCTGCCTTTTTCATTGTTACCTTTTCATCAGGTATAATGCATATCTCATGGTTTTGATTTGCATTTTCCTATGAGTAATGATGGGGCTGCTCTGTGGCTCAGGCGGTAAAGCGTCCGCCTGCCATGCAGGAGACCCAGGTTCGATTCCTGGGTTGGGAAGATCCCTTGGAGAAGGAAATGGCAATCCACTCCAGCACTCTTGCCTGGAAAATCCCATGGATAGAGAAGCCTGATAGGCTACAGCCCATGGGGTCGCAAAGAGTCAGACACGACTGAGAGACTTCACTTCACTTCACATGAGTAATGACGTTAGTCATTATTTCATTTGCTATTGGCTATTCCTCTTTATCTTCTTTGAAGAAATCTTTACTTAAATCTTTGCTCAATTTTTAATTGTTCTGGATACTAGAACTCATCAGATATATGCTTTGCAGATATTTTCTCATTCTGTAGGTTATTTCTTCATTTGATGATATCCTTAAAGCAAAGAAGTTTTTTATTTTGATGAAATCAATTTGTCTTTTAAAATTAATTGCTTGTACTTTTAGTGTCATATCTAAGAAATCATTGTATAATCCAAGGTCTTGAAGACTTACAGCAGCGTTTTCTTCCCAGAGTATTATAGTTCTAGCTCTTACATTTGAGTCTTCTGATCACTGTTGAGTTACCATGTGAGATAAGAAGTCAACTTCATTCTTTTGCATGTGACTATCCAGTTGTCTCAGCACCATTTGTTGAAGAGACTGTGTTTTCCATACTGAATTTCTTGGTATTCCTGTTGAAAATTAATTGACAAAGATGTATGGGTCATTTCAGGACTTTCCTATTTCATTCATTTACATACCTGCACCATTTGTTGAAGAGACTGTTTTCCATACTGAATTTCTTGTTATTCCTGTTGAAAATTAATTGACAAAGATGTATGGGTCATTTCAGGACTTTCCTGTTTCATTCATTTACATACCTGCCCTTATACCAATACTTCATGGCACTGACTGCCGTAGTTGCCATGATTAGTTTTGAAACTGGGTGTGTAAATCTCTGTTTTCTTTTTATAGGATTGTTTTGGCTATTTGGTGTCCTTTTTAGGTCTCTATGAATTTTAGGATCAACTTATTAATCTCCCCACCTGGGATTTTGACAGAGGTTCTATTGACATCTTAACAATATTATATCTTCCTATTTATTAGACAGTATGTCTTTACATTTATTAAGGTTTTTAATTTTTTTCAATGCTCTGTTTTATAGTTTTCAGTGTACAAGTACTACACTTCTTTTGTCGAATTCCTAAATAATTTATTATTTTTGATGCTATTTAAGTGGAATTATTTTGATTTCGTTTTTGAATTGTACATTGCTAGTATACACTTACACGATTGGTTTTTATATATTAACCTTGTATCCTGCAAACTTATTAAACTAGTTGATTCATATTAATTTTCTTTTAGTGGATTCCTTAGGATTTATACATACATAAGTCTTGTCATCTACGAATAGAGATAATTTATTCATTGCCAATCTGAGTGTCTTTACCTTTTTTTAAATCCTTTTCCATTATTTCCCTGGCTAGAACATATGGTGGATTGTGAACAGAACTGGCAAAAGCAAACATCTATGTTTTATGCCTGATTTTTAAGGGGAAAATTTTTAGTTTTTCACTATTTAGTATGATGCTAAATGTAGGGTTTTTGTAAATGTTCTTTGTCAGATTGAGGAAGATTTTTTTCTGTTCTTAGGTTGAACATTTTTATCATAAAAGGATGTTGGACCTTTCTCAGGTGCTTTTTCTATATTTCATTTTGTTAATGTAGTATATAACATTGATTGATTTTTTTTTTTTTGGTACATTGGACCAACATTGCATTTCTAGGACAGTTATTACTTGGCTATAGTGTATATTTTTTGTATATGTTGTTGGATTCTGTTTGCTGATGTTTTATTGAGGATTTTGTCATCTGTATTGATAAGATCTTGGTCTCTAGTTTTCTTTTGATGACTTTGTTTTATGCTTTCAGGGTAATACTAGATTCCTAGGATGCATTGGAAAGGGTTCTCTCATATTATTTGGAAGAATTTGTAAAGGATTGGGGCTTTAAATGTTCTTTAAATGTAACAGGAAAATCATGTACTACTGGATTTATCCTTGTGGGCAGGTTTTTGATTATTGATTCAGTCTTTTCGTTATCAGTTCAATTCAGTTCAGTCACTCAGTCGTGTCTGACTATTTGCGACACCATGAATTGCAGCACGTCAGGCCTCCCTGTCCATCATCAACTCCCAGAGTTCACTCAGACTCACATCCATCGAGTCAATGATACCATCCACCCATCTCATCCTCTGTAGTCCACTTCTCCTCCTGCCCTCAATCCCTCCCAGCATCAGAGTCTTTTCCAATGAGTCAACTCTTTGCATGAAGTGGCCAAAGTACTGGAGCTTCAGCTTTAGCATCTTTCCCTCCAAAGAAATCCCAGGGCTGATCTCCTTCAGAATGGACTGGTTGGATCTCCTTGCAGTCCAAGGGACTCTCAAGAGTCTTCTCCAACACCACAGTTCAAAAGCATCAATTCTTCGGTGCTCAGCCTTCTTCACAGTCCA
>SJYV01009653.1:143003-177098 GCA_006410875.1 Neotragus pygmaeus | reverse complement strand
TCCTTGGAAGAAAAGTTATGACCAATCTGGATAGCATATTGAAAAGCAGAGACATTACTTTGCCAACAAAGGTCCATCTAGTCAAGGCTATGGTTTTTCCAGTAGTCATGTATGGATGTGAGAGTTGGACTATGAAGAAGGCTGAGCACCGAAGAATTGATGCTTTTGAACTGTGGTGTTGGAGAAGACTCTTGAGAGTCCCTTGGACTGCAAGGAAATCCAACCAGTCCATTCTGAAGGAGATCAGCCCTGGGTGTTCTTTGGGAGGAATGATGCTAAAGCTGAAACTCCAGTACTTTGGCCACCTCATGCAAAGAGTTGACTCATTGCAAAAGACTCTGATGCTGGGAGGAATTGGGGGCAGGAGGAGAAGGGATGACAGAGGATGAGATGGCTGGATGGCATCACCGACTCGATGGACATGAGTTTGGGTGAACTCCGGGAGTTGGTGATGGACAGGGAGGCTTGGCGTGCTGCGATTCATGGGGTTGCAAAGAGACATGACTGAGTGACTGAACTGAGCTGAAGAAGACATCATACCCATACTGAACTTCTAGAGATGAAAAACATATATAATATCTGAATAAAAAATACAGTAGATGGAATTAACAGCAGATTAGTGAGCTTGAACACGTGGTGATAGAAATGTCCCAATGTGAAAGAGGAAAAGCGAAACTGAAAAATAAAATGAATTGATCAAATGCCTATGGCACAGTATTATTACCCTAATATATATGTAATTAGAATCCCAGAACGAGAACAGAGAATATTTTAAAATATAATGGCCAATTACTCACACAATAAACCCATTGATCCCAGAAGAAGCTCAGCAAGCCCCAAATAGAGGTTGTGTAAGGGAGGGAGATTAACAAAGAGTGCTACATAAAGTCACATTAAAATCAATAACATGAAGAGCAGATGGAGAAGAGGAAAGAAAAGACATTATTTAGAGAGAAAAATGATAATAGACATAGAAAATGCAAGAAAAAAAGATAGGAGAAACATCTTTAAAGTACTGGGGGAAAAAATATAACTATCAACCTTGCAATCGGTAAAGACTCTAAAAACTGAAGCCAAAATAAAAATTTTTTTTTCAGACCTACCAAAGCCGAAATAATTTGCCACCAGCAGACTAACACTTCAAAAATGTTAAAGGAAGCCCTCTGATAGAAAAATACTGGATAGAAATCTGGATTGACAAAAAGGAATGAAGACATCATAAATAGTAGATATTTAAGAAAAAAGACTTTTTCCTTTTATTTAAAATTTTTTCTTTAAAAGATAATTTGCTATTTTAAAATATATTTAAAATGTAATTTAAGGCTCATAACATGTAAAAAAAGTGCAGAAGCTGGGGAATTGGAAATATATGGTTGTAAGATTCTTATATATGGAATAATATAATAGTATATGGATAAACCATTACACTGCACTATAAACTTTAAAATAAGCAGCCACTAAAAAAAAAAGTGTATAGTCCCCCAGTAAAGAAATGAGAATAGAATCCCAAAGCATTTTTACTGGAACCAAAGATAAAACCATTATAAAACAAATAGTATATGGTATATTTAATCCCAGCAATATTAAAAAAACCACATCAAAATTAAATTTTTTTACCACTCCCAACTTAAAAGGTAGAGCTTGTGATATTGAATAATCACACTGATGTAAAACAATTATGATTTTAAAAAGCAAGAACCAAGAAATATTGTACTAATGTCAATGAAACGCTGGAGTGATATTAATAGCAAGGTAGATTTCATGGCATAGAATATTATAAAGACCATTTCATGGCGATAAAAAGGTCAGGTTAGCAAGAGAACATAATCCTAACTATGCATATAATAAATAGCTTCAATTTATATTGAACAAAAACTGATAGAACTAAGAAATCTCCAACCGCAATCAATTTTCAGTATATCTTTCTCAATGACTTAGAACAAGCGGACAGAAAATTAATAAGGAAACAGAAGACTTGAACAGCACTTTTAGCCAAAATTGATGTTATTGACATGTATAAAACTCTCCACACAATGACAGAGTTAACATTAATTTCAAGTGTACAAGGATGATTTACCAAGATAATTGTTTGGTGACTGGAATATTAACTAATGAGTAAATTTAAAAGTCACAAAGTATGTTCTCTGACCCTACAAAGTAAAAATCACATATCTCAACAAAGAAACTATTTCAAAATGAAAATTAAGATGTGGCACTGAAATTTGTGGGATGCAACTATGAAGCCTTACTTAAAGAAAGATTTATAGCATTGAACAGTTATATAAGAAGAGTATAAAGCCTCAAACCAGTGATCTTCTACCCTATGAAACTTGGAGAAAAGGAGCACTTTTAGCCTTATAAGAAACAGAAGGAAAGAAAAGCAGAAGTTACGAACAGAAATCAATAAGATAGAATGCACAAAACAAAATATATCAGTGAAGCCAAAAACTATTTCTTTGAGTCAGTTTAATCAAGAAACAAATAGAGGTACAAATTGTCAATATCAAGAATTAGAGATGAGAAATCACTGTAGATCCTACAAATTAATAATAGAAAATATTATTAAAACTTTATGAAAATAAAATAAATGACTTAAATGAACAAAGTCCTTAAAAGGCACAAATTACCAAAGCTTACTAAAGAAAAAATAAATAGGACATGGAAGAAACCTAGATGTCCATTGACAGATGAATGGATAAAGAAGTTGTGGTACATATATACAACGGAATATTACTCAGCCGTAAAAATGAACACATTTGAGTCAGTTCTAGTGAGGTGGATGAACCTAGAGCCTATTACACAGAGTGAAGTAAGTCATATACATTACCATATGTAAAATAGATAGCGAATGGGAAGTTGCTGTATAACACAAGGAGCTCAACGCAGTACTCTGTGACAATGTAGAGGGCTGGGATGGGTGTGGGGTTGGGGGAGGGTGGGGCTATATGTATATTTATGACTGATTCACATCGTTGTATGGCAGAAGCCAACACAATTTTCTAAAGCAATTATCCTCCAATTAAAAATAAATTTTAAGAAAGAAAATAAATACCACAAATACTTCTGTGTCTATTAAAGAAATTATAAGTAAAAACTTTCTCAAAAAGAAAACTCCAAACCCAAATGATTTCCCTTACAAATTTCACTCGTTATTTAAGAAAGAGATAATCATGGATATTCTTCTAGAAAATAGCAAAGAAGTAAATACTTCCCAATTCCTTCTATGAGACTGGAAATATCCTGATACTAAAATCAGACAAGGACATTAAAGAAAAAATAAAATCCAGTGATCTTCATGAATATTAATATGAAAGTTCTTAACAAAATTTCATGCGAATACATCCAATACTGGTGTAAAAGGAATAATACATCATGATCAAATGGAGTTTATTTCAGGAACAAACGTTCATTTAACAGTCAAAGATCAATGTGATTCACTGTATTAACCAACATATTGGGGGAAACAATATCTCAACAGAGAAAAGGCATTTGACAAGATTTAACATCCATAGAAGGAAAATTTCTCAGCCTAATAAAGGGCATAGATGAAAAGCCTCAAGCTAACATGAGTAATGGTGAAAGACTGAAAGCTTTCCCCTAACAACAGCTAAAGTGCTTAGTGTTTTTACGGCATGGCAGCAAGTTAAAGAAGCATTTCACTCCTTGACTTGTTCAAGGTGGAACTGTAATTTGCTTTATTTTGTGACATGAAACTTCTTAATGTTATTTTGTGATAAACAGTGAGTGTTTGCTCAGTTCTGTCTGTCTCTTTGCGACCCCATGGACTATAGCCCACCAGGCTCCTCTACCTATGGAATTTTCCAGATAAGAATACTGGAGTGGGTTGCCATTTCCTACTCCAGGGCATCTTCCTGACCCAGAGACTGAACCTGGGTTGATCTGCATTGATCGAATCTGCATTGGAGGCAGATTCTTTACCATCTGAGCCACCCATCCATTTTGTGATGGGATAGTGCCTGTTATCTAAGGTAGACCTTTGACATCTGTGAAAACACAATAAATGGAGAGCTAAAATTAAAAAAAACAACAACAACATTACTCAGAGTAAGAAAAGGATGGCCATTCTTACCACTTCTAGTTAAAATTTTTCTTTTAACTTCTCAACTAGGTTTTACTGTTTGTTGACAATGTTCTCTGTGCCACATTTATAAACATAAGTTTAATATACAGTTGTCATACAGTAATAAAAATAAATACATAGTTCTTTATCAAATGGATGTTTGCTTAATAAGATTCAAGATAGGTTTTCAATTTTCATCTTGGCAGCAAGCTTTTTGTGACATCCTAATTTTTTAAATTGAGGTATAGTTGATTCACCACATGAGTTTCACATGTACAACACAGATATTCACAACTATTAAAGATTATACTTCATTTATAATTATTGTAAATTTTCAGCTATGTTCCTTGTGCTTATTCTATTTAACATCTAACTGGAAACTTTATACAGTGCAGAAGGCAAGGATACAGATTGAATTTGAAGAAATAAAGTTGTCCTTATTTGCAGACAACATGTGTATCTACATGGAAAATTCCAAAGAATCTACCAAAAAACCTCCTAGAACTAATAAATGGTTTACAACAGTTGCAAAATATAGAAATCAATTATATTTTCTATATACTAGCAATAAACAATTAAAAATTGAAATGAAAACCAGTAGCATCAAAAATGAAATCCATAAATACGTATTTGACAGAACTGTATAAGACCTATGCACTGAAAACTACAAAACACTACTTAGAGAAATTATAGAAGACCTAAATAACTAGAAAGATATGCAGCATTCATGGATCACAAGACTAAATATTACTTGTCAGTTTTTCCCAAATTAATCAATGGATTCAGTACATGACCTACCAATATCTTACCAGGTGTTCAGAAGTAATTGACAGGGTGACTCTAAAATATGTAGAGAGAAGTGTAAAGAATCCATAGTAGTCAAACAATTTTTTAAAGACCAACATTTGAATATTTATACTCCAGGATTTCAAGATTTACTAGAAATCTACATATACTAGTAATCAAGACGGTTAGTTATTGGCCTACACACATGCCAGTACACTATTACATAACAAAAGATCAGAACAGATAGTCCGGAAATAGATTCAACATGTATAGTAAAGTGATTTTTCCATAAAGGCAATTCAGTGGGATAAGTATAAACTTTTTTTACCCACTGGTATTTGAACAGTTGCATATCTATATGGAAAAAAAATTCTTTGACTCTTATTCTCACACCCTACATAAAAATTAACTCAAAATGGATCCATTTGTATAAAATTCTAGAAAATGCACACTAATCTCTAGTGACAAAGCCGATCAGTAGTTTGTGCTTGAGAAGAAAGTCATGTGGCTCAGCTGGTAAAGAATCCGCCTGCAGTGTGGGAGACCCCAGTTCAGCCCCTGGATTGGGAAGATCCCCTGGAGAAGGGAAAGGCTACCCACTCCAGCATCCTGGCCTGGAGAATTCCATGGACTGTATACTCCATGGGGTCGCAAAGAGTCGGACACAACTGAGCAACTTTCACTTACTTACTGGAGAACAACGTAGGAGGCATGAGAGTAAAGAGGCATGAGGAAACTTTGGGGAATGATGGATATGTACATTATTTTGTTTGTAGCAATGGTTTCACATATATTTAGTGTACTGTTTGATATATATATCACTAAACAGCATATATTTAAAGTATAAGTCAATTATATCAATAACACTGTAAAATAAAAACTTTACTATGGCAAAGCATTTGCCCCATTTCACCTCATTCCATTGTGTTTGGGGATATAAAATGTAATACTAAGGAATTTTTTGACCTGCTCAGTATACCCATCTTACACTTTTTTGTCAAATATGTGCCTAAGAATTTCAGATTCCCAAGTCCTTCCCACTCATAGACACACTTCTATTTTTCAGATCGAATATGAACACAGAGCACCAGAGTGCCGTCTGGGTCTGAAGGAAGGCCGTCCATTCTCAGGGGTCACCGCGTGTTTGGACTTCTGCGCTCATGCCCACAGAGACTTGCAAAACATGCAGAATGGCAGCACACTGGTAGGTGGAGCTGAGGACAGGCCAGCGGCATGTGCTGCTGGAGAGGAGAGGACGGGAGCTAGCAGCATTTAGTTAGAGAGATCTGCTTCCTGCAGATGCCACTGTGGCGACCAGCGTCTCCATGAATGATTGCTGTTGCTAGTGACCTTAGTTGGCATAACTAGTACTCGTATAATAGGTTGGCATATCAGTGGAAAACTGTTGAGAAGTATGTGAAAATCATGAAAATTCTTGGCGCTAAACTGGTGACTGAACATTGCTAGCTATAATTGGATAGCTTTCAGAATTTAGTATCAAATATCTGGTAAGTGATAATCAGTTCAGCAAAAAGTCATACACAGGTCAAGATACCAGTCTAACTTACATAGAGAAGATAGATGAAAAATGTGTCGCTGTTGTCATAGTAACTACTATAAAAGGTTCAAAGTTCAAAACCACCTATTGTAGCTACATATTACAGTCAGTGAAATGAATTGCCCTTAATTGGAAACTTTGCTAAGGGGAGAAAATGGATCCGTCTTAGGATGGAGCAGTGTGTTCTATACCAGTAAAACTCAGGGTGTGGCCTTGCACCTAGAGGGATGATGACCCAGGATGGAGATAAAGAATGAAAAAGCTCAAGTACAGAAACTAGAAATTCATCAACCTAATGAGTCATCAGTTAGTGAGGTTCTGATGGCAAGTATACTGGAGTGGTTTGCCGTTCCCTCCTCCAGAATGCCAAAGAATCGATGCCTTCAAACTGTGGTGCTGGAGAAGACTCCTGAAAGTCCCCTGGACAGCAAGGAGAGCAAACCAGGCAGTCTTAAATCAACCCTGAATACTCGTTGACAGGACTGATGCTGAAGCTGAAGCTCCAGTATTTTGGTCATCTGATGCGAACAGCTGACTCATTGGAAAAGTCCCTGATGCTGAGAAAGATTGAGGGCAGAAGGAGAAGAGGGCATCAGGGGATGAGATGGCTGGGTGGCATCACCAGTGCAATGGACATGAAATTGGGCAAACTTTGGGAGATGGTGAGGGACAGGGACAAGTGGTCTGCTGCAGTCCATGGGATCGCAAAGAATTGGACATGACTGAGCAACAACAACAATGAGTCGTCAACATAGATATAAGTGTAACTGAGGAAGATGAGACCTAACGTGGAAAATATAAGGCAGGCACTATAGTTCTATTACAGAGGAGAAAAGAATTCATAGAGGTAGTAGGCAGTAGAAGTAATTTGAGGAAGCTGGTGTGAAATTTTTGTTGAAAAGCAGAGAAGGTATTGATTAATACCTATAATTTAGAGCAGAGGTTGGACACTTTTTCTGTTAAAAAGCTTTGCAGGCCACATAGGATCTCTGTAATGTTCTTTGGGTCCCTCCCAATAAAAAGTTATTTAAAAATGAAAAAAAAAATCTTAATTCACTGGCCATACAAAAAAACAGGCTGCAAGGCAGATTGGCCACTAACCCAAGTTTGCTAACTTCTGATCCAGGAGAACAAACACGAGGCTTATCATCTACAATATCTTATATCATCACTAATCAGGTATTGAACATCTGCTCATTTGGAGGCTCTGTTAGATTCTGGGGATTAGGGGAAATAAATGATAGATGGAGCTATAGTTGGTCCTGAAGATAATCAGATTCCTCTTCAGCAAGGAGATGGAGAACAGGCAGACCAAGAAAAAGTTTTCAAGTGGAGAGGAATTTACCTCTGATAGACTGCAATTTCTGTGCAGTTAGATGGAAAGCTGCACAAGACAAGTAGAAGTGAGTAGGGATAAATTGTGGGAAAAGGTGACAGATGCTCAGAGACAAGGATTTGGGATGACTTATGTGTCCGATTTTAATACCATCGCACATTAAACTTATTTACAAACATAAATCTAACCATTACATTCCTTTCAAGCATATCTCTCAATGATTTTTCTGTTACCTTGGATTTCAAATAACTGTGGTAACATTTTCTCTGTTAATTAAAAACACTCAATACTCAAAGCTAGTATTTCAAAACCAACAGTCTTTCAAAGCCAATGTGATTGTGGCCAACCAAAGAAAAAAAAAGTACCATCAAGTTATCAGAGCCCCAGAAGTAGCTTTTTTCTTTTTGAGAAAAGAAATGAGAAAGAAGAGAAGCAATAAGTTAGATTTCACAGAGTATAGAGGAGAGAAAAGAAAGGTGGAAATAGCATTAAGTTACAGATGAATCAAATCTTCAGTTTTACATTATTTAGATTTCACTTTGGTATCTGGTACAAATTTCCTAAACACAGCTAAGGAGAGTTAGGCGTGAAGAAAGATGTGAAATTTCTTTGTGCACAAAAGTATGAAATGAGGTGAATGTGATATTACCAAAAACAGAGGAAGTCATTTTGGTGGAGGAAACTTGTAGTTTCTTTTTTGAAGAGGCTTCACCTCTAGCACATCTATTTTGTAAGTGTGAAAAGTAGAAGATTGCTACACTTTGGGTACAGTACAGTTTCTTCCCGTAGGAATGTCTGTGAGGAACAGGGTCTCTACAGGTAACAATTCCTGATAGATTAAAAAAAAAAAAGAAGAACTTATTTATCTTGATGTACCATTTTGATGCAGTCTTCATTAATAACAGACAAACAGGGTTTTATGGTAACAAACCAATCTGGTCCAATAGGCCAGCACCATGAATCTAAATACTGAGGAGAAACTCACACACACCAGCTTTCACTTGGACTGAAACTGAAGCTGTGCTGTCTTACTTCCCTGCCAGGTATGCACCCTCACTAGAGAAGACAATCGAGAAATTGGAGGAAAACCTGAGGATGAGCAGCTCCACGTTCTGCCTCTCTACAAAGTCTCTGATGTTGATGAATTTGGCAGTGTAGAAGCTCAGGAGGAGAAAAAACGAAACGGCGCCATTCAGGTACTGAGTTCTTTTCGGCGGAAGGTCAGGATGTTAGCAGAGCCAGTCAAGACGGGCCGACAGAGGAAACTAGAAGCCAAGAAAGCTGCAGCTGAAAAGCTCTCCTCTTTGGAGAACAGCACAAATAAGAGTGAAAAAGAAAAGCCAACCCCATCTCGTCCGAAACAGACTGAAAATGCAAGCCAGGCTAAACAGCTGCCAGGTAAATCTAATGTGAAGCACTGTAGATTCATGTGTTAGATGATACATTTTAAAAGTGAACATTGTTGATTTTGGAAGATTAAGTTCAGCCATGGTCTTCGTTCCGTACCAGAGTTTTCTCTAAGGTAGCAAGGCCCATGCTTTGTTCTTGGAGATATAATGAGATATTGCACCATTAGCTCCAGTTTGAGGAAGAAGTTTGGATTTTATTTTCTAATAAATAGCAGAGTTTTTTTATGGTAAGTGACGTGGTGAAATTAGAGTTATTAGCAATGACTGGCAAGCCAAATTGGAGGTGGAGTGACCAATAGTTTGGAGACGGAGGCAGTCAACCGAGAGGGAGATAATAAGAGCATGAACTTTGGTGTAGTGAAGATGATAGAAGCAAAGTCTTCCAAAATGATTATCAATACATCAATGACAAACCATTAGAATGAAGGAGAAAAAATAGTTAAGGATGACTCTAAAGTCTGGTGTCCATGGGGTCACAAAGAGTTGGACACGACTGAGCGACTTCACTTTTTTTTTCTTTTTTTTCTAAAGTTATAAGCCCAGATCAGTTCAGTTCAGTTCAGTCACTCAGTCGTGTCCAACTCTTTGTGACCCCATGATTCGCAGCACGCCAGGCCTCCCTTTTCATCACCATCTCCTGGAGTTCACTCAGACTCATGTCCATCGAGTCCGTGTGATGCCATCCAACCATCTCATCCTCGGTCGTCCCCTTCTCCTCCTGCCCCCAATCCCTCCCAGCATCAGAGTCTTTTCCAATGAGTCAACTCTTCGCATGAGGTGGCCAAAGTACTGGAGTTTCAGCTTTAGCATCATTCCTTCCAAAGAAATCCCAGGGCTGATCTCCTTCAGAATGGACTGGTTGGATCTCCTTGCAGTCCAAGGAACTCTCAAGAGTCTTCTCCAACATCACAGTTCACAAGCATCAATTCTTCAGCGCTCAGCCTTCTTCACAGTCCAACTCTCACATCCATACATGACCACTGGAAAAACCATAGCCTTGACTATATAGACCTTAGTCGGCAAAGTAATGTCTCTGCTTTTCAATATGCTATCTAGGTTGTACTATTTATTGAGATATGGAAGGGGAAGGGCAGGAGAATAAGATACTTTTCCTTAGCCAGGTTGAGTCTGAGATATGCAAGGGGGCTCCACATATAGTTCTTATAAAACTTTTATCCATCAAAATAAATCACATCTATAGTTATAGCGATAGAGCATTATTTATCAATGCTAAGTGAATATTCTTTCTAAAGCTTCTCGCTTTATGATTATAGTTAATACTCTAAAAAATAAAATCATACAACATATTGTCCATATCCAAATTTAACAGATGGTATTGACCTAGACATAAACAAAAGAAAAATGTGTATCTCTTGCATTAGTATCCTGCTTTGCTTGGAACCACCCATCTCTGCTTCACTAAGTCAAATCTCCCTACCGATCGTCTCTGAATCTCAGAGATAAAACTAAATAATTTAGAGTCATATGTCAAAGATGTTTAATAAATATTTGTTGATACGTTGATTTACACTAAGTAAATCCTATCCAGTCCCTGATAGCGCCTTTAAGTTAGCTGTATAGTATAATCAGTAAGAACTTTGCATCTAGTTCCTTCTCACTGGCCTCTGCAGTTGTCATTGCAGTTTTCAGAACTGCCATTGCAGCTCCATTTATCTGTTCTGATCTCATATTCCTTTTGTTTTGTTTTTCTTTTTTGCTTAAGTGAAGTCATGAAACAGAAGTGTGACTTTCACCAGTTTCACATACAAAGCTAAAAGTTTCTTTAAAGTTCTGTCTATAACTGTGTGAATTTCCTTCCTGGAAAGCATGCTCATGAAATAGAGTTTGCCAGTTGTATAAGGTGTTTTGGATATTTAAATGAATGTTTGTTTTTGTTTGTTTTCTCATAGCATTGCTAAATCTTCCATAACAAATTTTCTTGCTCCTTTACTCATTTAACATTGTTTGCCAGGCAATGGAGAAATAAAGTGAAATGAGACAGGATCCTTTCCCTCAAGGAACTGCTTTACAGTGAGGTGAAGAAAGAACTAAAAATGGATAATTCTAGTATCCATTATATATAATTCCAGCGTCCAGGATATTATGACTGTTGCTTTATCTGACTTATGTTTGCAGTGACTGTGACCAAGAATTATGAAAGCACTGGAAGCTGGCTTGAGAGAAGGCTTCCTTGAGGAAGGGGTGACTGCGTGAAGAAGGGCAGGGAGATGGGGAGGACAGTCAGGGCTCTTCAGTAGACAGTGTGGCGTGATCAAAAGCACAGAAGCTCCAGAGCACATGGTGCCCTCAGTGGAATGACTTTTGGATGTTTTATTACATTTCCCACCATTCACCCAGTTGTATTGTTACGGATTCTGCCATTTTATTTCTAGTGCTTTAGACACAGAAAACTATGTGAGACAGTGATTAGAGAGCTCTGCTGTTACTCTCGTCCTTGTTTGACGAGTCTTGCATAATTCTAGTCCTGGTTCTCACTTGCATGTACACATCCTCACTGGCCTTCATAAAATGATAATCAAGCGTATTTGTCCCTGCTCTCTCTTATCCTGTGCACAGAACTTCTGCGACTTTCAGGACCAGCCATGCAGCCGTCCCAGCAGCCCCAGTCCCAACCCCAACTGCAGAAACAACTTCCACAGCCACAGAAGCAGCCGCCACAGCTGCAGCGACCCCAGCAGCAGCCCCCGCAACAGCAGCCACATCACCCCTTAACTAATAACTCTCAGTCAGAGTCGGTCAGCTCTTACTCTTCATCTGGATCCACCAATCTGTACATGAGACGGCCCAATGCAATGAGCCCTTATCCCGGCTCTTCACACACTTCAGATATTTATGGAGGTGCCAACCCTGTGAACCTCTATTCCACCTCATCCCAAGCTGCAGGTTCCTATTTGAATTCTTCTAATCCCATGAGCCCCTACCCTGGGCTTTTGAATCAGAGTAACCAGTATCCATCATATCAATGCAATGGAAACATATCAATGGACAACTGCTCCCAATATCTGGGCTCCTATTCTCCCCAGCCTCAGCCCATGGATCTCTATAGGTATCCAAACCAAGACCCTCTCTCTAAGCTAAATCTGCCACCCATCCACACACTTTACCAGCCAAGGTTCGGAAACAGTCAGAGTTTTACTTCTAAATACTTAGGTTACGGAAACCAAAATATGCAAGGAGATGCCTTCAGCAGTTGTACTATCAGACCAAATGTACACCATGTAGGGACATTTCCTCCTTATTCCACGCATGAGATGGATGGCCACTTCATGGGAGCCACCTCTAGATTGCCACCCAATTTGAGCAGTTCAAACATAGACTATAAAAACGGTGAGCATCACCCAGCTTCTCCTTTAATCCATAACTACAGTGCAGCTCCGAGCATGTTCAACAGTTCCCTTCATGCTCTGCATCTCCAAAACAAGGAGAACGACATGCTCTCCCACACAGCGAATGGCTTATCTAAGGTGCTTCCGGGTCTTAACCCCGAGAGAACTCCTTCTGTGCAGGAAGGCTTGCACAAAGTACACGAGGCTGGCAGTCAGGAAAAGCAGCCTTCGGCCACCGAGGACAATGATGAGGTCTGGTCTGACAGCGAGCAGAGCTTCCTGGATCCGGACATCGGAGGAGTGGCTGTGGCTCCAACTCATGGGTCAATTCTCATCGAGTGTGCAAAGCGCGAGCTGCACGCCACAACCCCTTTAAAGAATCCCAACAGGAATCACCCCACCAGGATCTCGCTTGTCTTTTACCAGCACAAGAGCATGAATGAGCCGAAACACGGCTTGGCGCTCTGGGAAGCCAAAATGGCCGAGAAAGCCCGTGAGAAAGAGGAAGAATGTGAAAAGCACGGCGCGGACTATGTGCCTCAGAAAGCCCATGGCAAAAAGGTGAAACGGGAGCCCGCTGAGCCGCATGAACCTTCCGAACCCACTTACCTGCGCTTCATCAAGTCCCTGGCTGAAAGGACCATGTCCGTGACCACAAACTCCACAGTAACTACATCTCCATATGCCTTCACTAGGGTCACGGGGCCTTACAACAGATACATATGATGGCGCCCCTTGAGTTGGTTACCTCACTTGAAAAGACCACAACCAACGTGTCCGTTAGTGTAGTTCTCATGACGTGGGCAGTGGTGAAAGGACCCAGTAATCCCGACAAATGTGGTGGGAGGAACCTCGGCTCACCAGCAGAACAAGAGGTCATCTTACCATAGCACTTAATTTCCACTGACTCCTAAGTGGTCACAGATGGAGTCTAGGCAAAAGACCAAAGCATTCTATGCAAAAGGAAGGTGGAGAAGGAAGTGTTCCACGCTTTACATTTTTAAACACTGGTTCTGTTACTGGAGGAGATGATGTGTAAATGTGATTCCCTACCCCTTACAACTCTATACATCTGTGACCACTTTTAACAGTACCAAGTTTGCATAGTCATGGAACACAAATCAAGTACTGTAGTATTACAGGGGCAGGAATCTTAAAATACCATCTGGTGCTGAATATACAATGTACTGAAATACTGGAATTATGGCTTTTAAACATGCAGTTTTTACTGTAATCTTAATATTAACTTTTATTTATCGAAATAGCTACAGGAAGCATGAATAGACAGCAAAACACTGAATTAGTTTGGGTGTTCTAAGAAATGGTGCTAAGAAAATGGTGTCTTTAACAGTTGAAAATTTAATGCCTTTATATCATCAAGATGCTATCAGTGTACTCCAATGCCCTTGAATAATGGGGGTACCTTTTCATTCAAGTTTTTAATCATAATTACCTATTCTTACACAAGCTTAGTTTTTAAAATGTGGACATTTTAAAGGCCTCTGGATTTTGCTCATCCAGTGAAGTCCTTGTAGGACAATAAACTTATATATGTACATATATATATACACATATGTATATGTGTACAAACATGTATATCTATAAATATTTTAAATGGTGTTTTAGAAGCACTTTGTCTACCTAAGCTTTGACAACTTGAACAATGCTAAGGTACTGAGATGTTTAAAAAAAAAAAAAGAAAAAAACGTTTACTTTCATTTTAGAATGAAAAGTTGATTTTTTTAAGGAAAGCTTTTAAAATATTTTTGCTTTTAGCCATGCATCTGCTGATGAGCAATGTATCCATTTTTATTACAGCCAGTTACATCCAAAACGGGGCTTACTGGATTCAAGGGAATACATTAGTCTACAAAACACATGTTTTCTGGTGCTCATCTTACATGCTATACTGTAAAACAGTTTTATACAAAATTCTATGACAAGTTCATTGCTCAAATATGTAGAGTTTTAAGAATTTTCTATTAACTGCAGGTAATAAATAAAAGCATGCTACAGACTCAACAAAGCTAGTTCACTTAAGCCAATGCTATTTTATGGCTCTGTATGGTTCCCTTTGGCGAACCAAATGGCAGTCTGCCTTTGTGTTGATAATTGTACATTTTAATGTTGTCATTTCTTAGCTTAAGTGTCCTCTTTACCAGAAAGATTGAGCAGACTGATGCCTGCGTAAGATGAATAAACAGGGTTAGTTCCATGTGAATCTATTAATTAAAAAAAATTTTAAAACAGGCAGCTGGTTTGCTGTGGTGGTTTTAAATCATTAATTTGTATAAAGAAATGAAAGAGATGTATAGTAAGTAAATTAAATTGTAAACAAACTTTTTTAACGCAATGCTTTAGTATTTTAGTACTGTAAAAAGAAATTAAAATATATACATATATATATAAATATATATATATATATAGATTTGAAACAGAATTCACATCATGATGGTGCTACTCAACCTGCTACAAATATATCATAATGTGAGCTAAGAATTCATTAAAGGTTTGAGTGATGTTCCTACTTGTCATATACCTCAACACTAGTTTGGCAATAGGATATTGAACTGAGAGTGAAAGCTTATAGCATTGTGTACCATCATTTTTTTCCAAGGCTTTTTTTTTTAGTTTAAAAAAAAACATACCTTTTTCCAATACTTGATTTCTTAGCAAGTATAACTTGAACTTCAACCTTTTTGTTCTAAAAATTCAGGGATGTTTCAGCTCATGTTCTCCTTATGCCAACACGTCACCTGTGTTCATGTAAAATTGTTGTAGGTTAATAAATATATTCTTTTTCAGGGATTTAACCCTTTTATTTTGAATCCCTCCTATTTTACTTGTCTATGTCCTGATGTAACTAAAACTAATCTTGTAAATCTGTTGGCTGTTTTATTGTAAAGAAAAGCATTTTAAAAGTTTGGAAAATCTTTTGACTGTTTCAAGCAGAAAAAAATTACATGAAAATAGAATGCACTGAGTTGATAAAGGGAAAATTGTTAAGTCAGGAGTTTGGCAAGTGGCTGTTGGCTAGTGTCTTTAACTCTCTAAATAAAAGATGTTTTGACCCTGTAATCAATACAGGTAGAGATCCACAGGACTTTTCTACACAAGCAAAACACTTAGGGGGATGGTGTGCAATCAACTGTACAATTATGTCTTAGTCTGTGTACATTTTTGCTTACTAACATTTCAAATAAACTCTTAATCAATGGAGGCCTTTGAGTTTTATTGGTCAAATCTTAATGGATGGTGGTTTTTTTGGTTTTTTTTTTTTTTTGGTCAAAACATGGCTTTTGTCTTAAAAAAAGTTTTTTTTTCTCTAGTTTTTGGCTATGACCAGTTTACAAGTATTGTAAGAACATTTGCTTTATATATGTCAAACTGCATGATTTGAATGTTTTGCATATGCCATGTATCTAACCCCAAACATTTGGTTACTACATGCACATTTGTTGGTTTTGAGTCAACCATCCCTAGATGTGTGAAGATTTGGTTTCTGTATCAATCCACTGTCATTTGTCAAACTGCTGGCCAACAGCAGGAAGTATAGTTTGAGGGGTTGAGGAGAGGCTAGGTAGGAAGGAGAAGAAATTAAGTGGCATATTGTAAATATCAGATCTATAATTGTAAATATCAAACCTGCCTCAGAATGAATGGAAAGCAGATCTCCAATTTGCTTATATAGGAATATCAGGTTGACTATATAGCCATACTTGAAAATGCTTCTGAGTGGTGTCAACTTTACTTGAATGAATTTTTCATCCTGATTGACGCACAGTGGTGTACAGTTCACTTCTAAAGCTAGTGGTTAACTTGTGTAGGAAACTTCTGCAGTCTGACACTAAGATAATGAGTTCTGTGTGCATTTTTCTACGCTTTTTTTAAAAACTTATTTTCATGAGATGTTTGGTTTGTCTATAAAAATCTGAGGATGGTTATAAATACTGTAAGTATTGTAATGTTATGAATGCAGGTTATTTGAAAGCGTTTATTATTATATCATTCCTGATAACGCTATGTGAGTGTTTTTAATAAAATTTATATTTATTTAATGCACTCTAAGTATTGTCTTATTGTTGAAGTTTCTGTTCACTGCCTGAATTACTGCCACCTCAGTGGGGCTGAAAAACAGTTGCTTTTTAAAGATACTTTTTTTATTCTTAATAGTAAACTGTATCTAAGGCAGCATCCAAATAATTAAGGCCAAGATATTTCTCTGATTGAATAGCTACTCAGCTGACTTTTTTTTTCAAGCTTACTTTTTAACCTACTCACTTTTCACGTGTAGCTAGTGTCAGGAATGGAGTAACAGCTCTTCTGAGGACCTCAGCTGACCCTCCCTCCTTGTGTACAGTCTCAGCACCATTAGTGACAGCAGGGACCCCAGAGGTGAGTTCACACTGCTTAAGTGTAAGGCCAGCCCTTTTCTCAGATTCTCATTTTCCTCTTCCTGTCCACTCTTAATGGAAAATTCCTGTCCCTGCCTATCAGAAAGGCAGGCAGTGTTAGGAAAGGGAGGGGGGAGAGGTGGCCTGAGAAGCACCAGACAAACGCATGTCCACATCCACCCCACGTGGCTCCAGGAAGCTGGAAGCTAGGTTGCCCTCCTCTCGAGGGCCCTTCCTGTCCTGTGAACCGCTCCTCACACAGCCCCTGTGCACTCCTGCTGAATGCTTTATAGAAACACAAGATAGAAAACAGAGTTACACGTTCTAATTACCTTGAGTCTTCCAACTATCATCCCTACCCCTTCTGAAACTGGTAGAGAAGTCATTTACATCATGCATGAAGTAAGGGAATTCTTTCTCATATTTTTCTCTCTGTCAAATTGTCATTCTTGAAACCAGAAAATGACTGCTATTTAATAACCTTTGAACTCGTTGCCTGGGTGATTCCTCTAGCATTCTACTCAAAGCCAGGGTGGTAAGAAGCAATGTCACCATTAAAAAGCAGTAATCCAACCATTTGTGGGGCTTGTTTTTGTTTTTAATTTCAACCCTCTGGAGATATTGTCAATTCTCATTTCGCAATACATGCTCTGGCTTAACCTTGGGAACTTCTAGCTCTTCAGGTTTGTTTGTCTGCACTGTTCCAGGCAAGGGGAATTTAAGATTCTGTGAGTGCAAAAGCTTTTCCTGCCAGGGGCCTTCCTGATCTCACTGGCCAGGCAGAGGCTGACACCAATGCCCCATAAATGAAGGTGTGGGCCACCTTTGCTGCTTCCGAGCCTGCAGGTGGACTTGAATCAGGGAGACAGCTGATAATAACAGACGAGCCAGCATCAAAAGCTTTACTGGCCCCTTGCCTCCTCTGGAAATAACTGCCAAGAATGAACCTTTTCATGCAAGCAGGCATGCGCACAGCTGCCGTGTCACACATACCCCTTACTCCTTTCCTTGGTCTCTAGTTGCTCTAGTGTAAAAACCCTCCTGCTTTGGGTAATTTGAGCTTCTGTTCCTTTCCATCAGCTGTGTAAGAACCAAATTCGGTGAGAAAAGACCTTATTCATCCGGGCAGCTACTGCTCAAGCTGCAGAGAATTTTTAATTGGTTTTGTGGGCTTAAAGGCCACCTGGAGGTGAGTGTCCAGCATTTTTCTCAAATCAATGCAGTGGGAGAGTGCTGGCCACAGGAAGACACTTGCTAACTAACTTCAGTCTCAGTCTTCGTAGTAAGGCGTGGGGCACTTCCTCCCTGCCTCCCTCCCGTGAGAAACACACTCTCTAGTTAGAGTGGCGAGAAAATGTTCACAAAAGATGCCCAGCAGAGAATTAGCAGTAATTATAGATTATTTCAGTTTTGCCAGCACTTTTCAGTTTCGAAGAACAAAGATACTTTTGTTCCCATATTCTCGAGGCCACCTGCCTGCATTTCCCTCTCTTACAAGGCAATTTCTCACAAATGTCTTTGCTCCCTCTCAAAACATTTCCCTCTTGAAAGGAGCCACTCTTTCCCTTGCATGTATGCTACACAAATATGCTTTCTTTGGGGGCTTCCTTTTTATGCAATTTCAAAAGAATTTCTCGACTCACATTGACATTTTACTGTCTAATCAATTCTTAATTCAAACTGAAATGAGATTTCTCCTTAGGTGTTGAGTAAAATAGTAGTTACACAGAGATACTCCACTTCTTCCCTACCCCCATGAATGCGGATCATTTAAATTCACTGATAGGCGTATTCACGGAGCACTTGCCTTGTATTCCTTGCACAGAAGAGTCCCATTAATAGATATCTGGGTGGTGTTGCTTGAAACTTGAGGTGTCCCTGGTAGCCTAATGCCTCTCTCACAAGCAGCTCTTGACTGAGCTTTAAGGAACATGCTGAAGCACCAGCAGCTGTATAGCAGAAAGCATCAGGCTTTGGATGCAGACTAGCATTTTTACTGGTTAAGCCTCATCTGTAAAAATCAGTAAAATAGTGCATTCCTCACAGGGATATGGTAAGGATTAATAAGAATCTAAAACTTTAAGTACAAACTAGAACAAATGGTTATTTTTACAAAGTGTTTCCTTTCCCTCCCTCCCCTTTGCTTCATGCTAGCAGGTGCATCCCACTGATCACACCCTAGTGCTCATCCAACTGACTCCTCACCACAGGACCTGGCATTCCCTCACCCTTGACCAGACAGATCTGTGTAACAGCATATGAGCTCTTGATCATGAAGCACCAATAGGACCTCAAAGCTAGAGGGAAGACAGTGACAAAAACAAGGAAATAATTCTCTGTCATATACTCTTATTGAGCCTCAAACTGATTTTCAGATAAGTAAATCATCCCAGAAAAGAAAGTAAAAGTGGTGGTCCATCAGTCGGGTCTGACTCTTTGCGATCCCATGGACTGTAGCCCACCAGGGTCCTCTGTCCATGGAGATTTTCCAGCCAGCTGTTGCCATTCCCTTCTCCAGGGTATATTCTTGCCCCAGGGATGAAACCCAGGTCTCCTGCATTGTAGACAGATTCTTTACCGTCTGAGCCGTCAGGGTATAGTAAATAATCCCCTGGTGACTGGGTAAAAATTCCAGTAATTGGAATGACATCACAGTTTCTAAGATACTAAATACACACCAAAGACTAATAAAAAGCTCAAACAATTTGATTTAAAATCAGAAGGAAAAAAAATCAACCAGAGCATAAAATAAATGACTGAGGAAATTATATTTGTATTTCCTTTCCTTATAATATCACCTACTAACAGGTATATATTTCATGAAATTAATGTCTATAATATCCATGTTTCAAATATGTGTATTTGAATAAAATATTTTAAGGGAAAATATATTAAAATGAAAGAGTTATGTTTTAAATATTATGTACCACTGATTAAATTTTCATTTTTATATTCCCTAGATGATGACTTACAATAAAGAACTATAACTTTGGGTTCAAATCCTGGCTCTGCATTACTAGTGTGCAACCTTGTGCTATGTGCTAATCTGTCCTCTATTTTTCTCAATTTACACATCCCAAAAATGAAAATAATAATAACTATGCCACAAGGTTGTTGTGAGGAATAAATGAGTTCATTTAAAGTATATCAAGTGAACTTTAAAAAAGAGTCAGATATTATGATAATTGAGCTAAAGCTATAATTTCCTAACATAGTGGTTTTATTTTATGCATTTTCAAGTCATTAATGAGAAAAAGGAAGTACATTTTAACTTACAAAATCAGGGATAAACAGATTTGAATGAGATCTTAAAGATCACCTTTTCCACCACCCTGGTTTTATATAATCATTCATTCATTCACACATCCATTAAGAAATAGTTTAAACCTTCATTCTTAATGCTGGTTTCAAGTGCATTTCTAGGAGTTAGGCATCCAGCAATGAGCAAAACCAATATGTCTCTATATTTTGGAGCCTATATTCTAGTTAGGAAAGAAAGACACAGAATAAAGTATTAATAGATAAGTGCAGGAGGAAAAAGTAAAAAAGTGAAAGTGAAAAAGTTGACTTAAAGCTCAACATTCAGAAAACGAAGATTATGGCATCTGGTCCCATCACTTCATGGGAAATAATGGGGAAACAGTGGCAGACTTTCTTTTGGTGGGGGGGGGGGCTCCAAAATCGCTGCAGATGGTGACTGCAGCCATGAAATTAAAAGACGCCTACTCCTTGGAAGAAAAGTTATAACCAACCTAGACAGCATATTCAAAAGCAGAGACATTACTTTGCCAACAAAGGTCTAGTCAAGGTTATGGTTTTTCCAGTGGTCATGTATGGATGTGAAAGTTGTACTGTGAAGAAAGCTGAGTGCCAAAGAATTGATGCTTTTGAACTGTGGTGTTAGAGAAGACTCTTGAGAGTCCCTTGGACTGCAATGAGATCCAACCTGGGTGTCCATTCTAAAGGAGATCAGTCCTAGGTGTTCTTTGGAAGGAATGATGCTAAAGCTGAAACTCCAATATTTTGGCCACCTCATGTGAAGTATTGATTCATTGGAAAAGACTCTGATGCTGGGAGGAATTAGGGGCAGGAGGAGAAGGGGAAGACAGAGGATGAGATAGCTGGATGGCATCACTGACTCGATGGACATGAATTTGGGTGAACTCTGGGAGTTGGTGATGGACAGGTAGGCCTGGCGTGCTGTGATTCATGGGGTTGCAAAGAGTTGGAGACTACTGAGCAACTGAACTGAACTGAACTGAACTGAAAAAGTAAGGCAAGTTAAGGGGAAAGGGAGCACTGAGTATTGGGAGGAATGCTGGATTTACTAAATAATCAGTAGTCAGCCAAGGAGGNGGGGGGGGGGCTCCAAAATCGCTGCAGATGGTGACTGCAGCCATGAAATTAAAAGACGCCTACTCCTTGGAAGAAAAGTTATAACCAACCTAGACAGCATATTCAAAAGCAGAGACATTACTTTGCCAACAAAGGTCTAGTCAAGGTTATGGTTTTTCCAGTGGTCATGTATGGATGTGAAAGTTGTACTGTGAAGAAAGCTGAGTGCCAAAGAATTGATGCTTTTGAACTGTGGTGTTAGAGAAGACTCTTGAGAGTCCCTTGGACTGCAATGAGATCCAACCTGGGTGTCCATTCTAAAGGAGATCAGTCCTAGGTGTTCTTTGGAAGGAATGATGCTAAAGCTGAAACTCCAATATTTTGGCCACCTCATGTGAAGTATTGATTCATTGGAAAAGACTCTGATGCTGGGAGGAATTAGGGGCAGGAGGAGAAGGGGAAGACAGAGGATGAGATAGCTGGATGGCATCACTGACTCGATGGACATGAATTTGGGTGAACTCTGGGAGTTGGTGATGGACAGGTAGGCCTGGCGTGCTGTGATTCATGGGGTTGCAAAGAGTTGGAGACTACTGAGCAACTGAACTGAACTGAACTGAACTGAAAAAGTAAGGCAAGTTAAGGGGAAAGGGAGCACTGAGTATTGGGAGGAATGCTGGATTTACTAAATAATCAGTAGTCAGCCAAGGAGGTTTTACTGACAATATTTGAAGATGAAAGTCATGTGGATATTTGAGAAAGAGTACATAAGAAGAGAGAAAAGCAGGAGAAAAGCTCTAAAGTTGGAAAACTCAGAAAAGCTATGGCCAGACCAGAATGAGCCATGAAGAGAGTGATGAGGATAAGGTCAGATGGTGGCCTTCACTCTAAGATGATGAGTTTACTATACAAGGAACTAGAAAAAAAGAACAAATTAAGCCCAAAGTTAGCAGACGCAAGGCAATAACAAAGATCAGAGCAGAAATTAATGAAATAGAGACCATAAAAAACAATCAAAAAGATCATTAAAATTAACAGCTGATTTTATTTTATTTTTTTAAGATAAAGAAAATGTATGAACTTTTAGTCAGACAAACTTTGAAAAACTGGAAGAGGACAAGGACTCAGAATCACAAAAAACAGGAGAAGTTACAACTGATAGCCCAGAGATACAAAATATCATGATAGACAATTAAAAAACAGTTACATGCCCAAAACTGGATAATGTAGACCTGGATAAATTCCCAGAAACAGAAAACTTCGAGAAAGACTGGATCATAAAGAAACAGAATATGAAAGATCAATAGTGAGTAAGGAGATTGAATCAGCATTCAAGTAGGTCAACAAACAAAAGTCCAGGACCAGACTACTTCACTGGTGAATTCTACCAAATATTTAAAGAAGAACAACACCCACTTCATCAATGGATAGTTCATGCAGGCAAAAAAATCAGTAAGGAAAAGTAGCTTTAAATAATATATTTGACCCAAACAATACCTATAGAACATTCCATCTAAAAAGAACAGAATACACCTTCTTAAGTGCATGTGGAACTTCCTCCAGGGTAGATCACATTCTAGGCCACAAACAAGTCTCAAAAAATTTAGGAAGGCTGGAATTATATTAAGCATCTATTCCAACCACAGTGTTATGTAAGCAGAATTGAAAATACAACAGAACTTTATAAATCTATGGGACAAGGCTTTCCTGGTGGCTCAGTGGTAAAGAATATATCTGCCAGTGTAGGAGAAATGGGTTTAATCCCTGATCCAAGAAGATATCACATTGCATGGGGCAATTAAGCCCACTTGCCACAAATACTAAGCCTGTGCTCTAGATTCCAGGAGCTGCAACTGCTGAAGCCTGCATGCCCTAGAGCCTGTGTTCTGCAAAGAGAAGTAACTGCAATGAGAAGCTCAGGAACCACAGCTACAGAGTAGCCCCCATGAGCCACAACTGGAGAAAATCCCATGCAGCAATGAAGACCTACTACAGCCAAAAATAATTAAATAATAAATAAGTAAATCCATGGGACACAGCAAAAGTGGTTCTAAGAGGGAAGCTTATAGTGATACAGGCCCACCACAAGAAACAAGTAAATCTCAAACAACCTATCTTTCCATATAAGTAAATTAGAAAAAGAAAAGCAAATCAAGCCCAAATTCAGCAGAAGGAAAGAAATAAGGATCAGAGAGGAAAAAAAGATTAAATATAAAATCAATAGATTAATGAAATTGAGGTTTTTTTTTTTTTATTTTTAACTTGAGCCAGACTCATCAAGAAAAAAAGAGAGGGTTCAAATAAAATAAAGTTAGAAATGAATGAGGGGAAGTTATAACCACTATCACAGAAATATAAGAGAACACTATGAACAGTTATATGCCAATAAACTGAACAACCTAGAAGAAAGGGAAACAGTCTTAGAAACATTTAATCTTCCAAGACTGAATCAGGAAGAAGAAAATCTGAATGATCATTTACTGGTAATAAAGTTGAATCAGTAATCAAAATCTCTCAATAAATAGGACAGACCTCTTCACGGGAGAATTCTATCATATGTTTAAAGAAGAGATCTTTCTTAAACTATTTCAAAAAAATTGAAGAGGAAGGGTTACTTCCAAACTCTTCTACAAGGTCAGCATTACTGTGATATGAAAACCAGACAAAGCACTAAAAAAAGAAGAAAAAGAATATTACACAACAAAATCCTTGATGGACATATATGCAAAAATCCTCAATAAAATATTAGCAAATCAAGTTCAACAATACATACAAAGGATCATATATCATGATTGAGTGGGATTTATTCAGGAATACATGGATGATTTAATAACCAGAAATCAGTCAATGTGATATACCACATTAATTAAAGAAGTATGAGAATTACATGTTAAATCTTAAAAGATGCAGAAAAGCCTTTGATAAAACTCAACATCCATTGATGACTAAAGATCTTGTCAAAGTTGGTATGGATGGCACATACCACAAAATAATAAAGGATATTTATGACAAACCCACAGCTAACATCACTTTCACTGGTGAGAAAGACAAAGATGTCCACTCTTGTCACTTTTATTCATCATAGTATTGATAGCCCTAGTCACAGGAATAGACAAAGAAAGGAAAATAAAAAGCATCCAGATTGGAAAGGAAAAGGTAAAACTGTCACTATCTGGAGGTGACATGATAGGATATATTAAAAAAAACTGAAGACTCCACCAAAAAATTATTAGAATTAATAAGTGAATTCAATTCAGTGAAGTTGTAAGATACAATAATTACAGAAATCTGCTGAGCTTTTATCCATTAATAATGAACCATCACAAACAGAAATCAAGAAAGTAATCACACATGTAATAAAGTAATAAAGAATAAAATGCCTAGGAATAAATTTAACCAAGAATGTGAATATTATAAGACATTGATGAAGGAAATTGAAGGCAAGAGAAATAAATTTAAAGATACCCTATGTTCATGGATTGGAAGAATTAACATTGTTAAAATGTCCATACAACCCAAAGCAATTTACATATTTAATGCAATTTCCTATCAAATACTCATGATATTATTCACAGAACTAGAACAAATAATCCTAAGATTTGTATGGAACCAGAAAAGACCTTAACTAGCCAAAACAATCTTGAGAAAAAAGAACAAAGGTAGAAGTATCATACTCCCCAACTTCAGACTATACTGCAAAGCTACAGTAATCAAAACAATAAGATACTGGCACAAAAACAAATATATAGATCAATGGAACAGAAGAGAACTCAGAAATAAGTCTATATTTATATAGTCAACTAATCTATGTGAAGAGGCAAAAATGTACAATCTGGAAAAGAGAGTGTCTTCAATAACTGATTTGGAGACAACCAGAGAAATTCATGTAAAAGAATGAAACTAGAACATTTTCTCACACCACACACAATAATAAACTCAAAATGTATTAATGACCTAAACCGTAAAACTCCTAAAAGAAAACAAATAGTAAGCTCTTTGACACTGGTCTTAGCAATATTTTTTGGATCTGTTTCCTCAGGGAAGGGAAACAAAAGCAAAAATAAGCAAATGGCTTTTGCAAAGCAAAGGAAACCATTAAAAAAATTAAAAGCCAACCTTCTTTTTCCAAAATGTTGGGAGAAGATATCTGCAAACAGTTTGTTTGATAAGGGGTTAATATCCAAAGAATTTAAATAACTCATAAAAGTTAATATCAAAAATAAAAGCAATAGAATTTTAAAATGGGCTGAGGACCTGAATAGGCATTTTCCCCAAAGAATACAGGCACATGAAAAGATGATCACCATCACTAATCATTAGAGAAATGCAGATCAAAACCATACTAAGATATCACCTCACGTCTGTCAAAATGACTGTTACAGAAAGATAACAAGTGTTAGCAAGAATGTAGGGAAAATGGAACCCTTGTGCACTGTTGGGAGGAATGTAATTTGCTGCAGTCACTATGGAAAACAGTATGAAGATTCTTTTAAAAATTAAAACTAGAACTACAATATGATCCAGCAATTCCCTTCCTGGGTTTTCATCTGAAGAAAAAATACTAATTAAAAAAAAAATACAGATGCATATTTATTGCAGCATTTTTTACAATAGCCAAACTATGGAAGCAACTTAAAGGCCCACTGATAGACAGATATACTCACCAACCCACCCACTTAAATACTCAGCCATAAAAAAATGAACCTAGAGCCTCTTATACAGAATAAAATATGTCAAAAAGAGAAAAACAAATAACATATATTAACACATATATATGGAATCTAGAAAAGGAATGGTGACCTGGATGTAAAGAACAAATGTAGACACAGAAGGGCAAGGAGAGGATGAAATGAGTTGAGAAGGTAGCATTAATACATATATATACTTTCCTATGTAAAATAGCTAGTGGGAAGTTGCTATATAACACAGAGAGCCCAGCCTGATGCTCTGCAATAACTTAGAGGGGTCGGATGCAGGGAGGGGAGGGAGGTATAACAGGGAGGGGATATATATATAATTATGACAGATTCATGTATGGTAGAAATCAACACAACATTGTAAATGAATATTCCTCCAATTAAAAAATAAATAAACTAATGAAATTTTGCCATTTTCTATGTGAATGGACCTAGAAGGTGTAATGCTTAGAAAAATAAGACAAAAATACTGTATGTTTTCACTTAAAAAATAAAACAATTATAATGAAACAGAAACAGACTCACACATACAGAGGATAAATTAGAGGTTACTAGAGGAGAGAAGGGTGGTGGAAGGGTCAAAATAAATGAAAGAGATTAAGAGATAGAAACTACTAAGTATAAAACAAATGTTAGAGGATGTAATGTACATCACAGGGAATATAATAAATATTTTAATAACTTTCTCTCGAATGTAACATATTAAAATATTGAGTTAATATGTCGTATACTGAAACTAATATCATAAGTCAAATAGACTTAAATTTAAAAAAATTTTTTTAATGAATTAACAACAATCCTTCTCAAACACTTTCAAAAAATTGATGCAGAAAGGGCGCTTCCAAATTTATTTTACAAGGCTAGCATTACCTTGATACCAAACAAGATAATGACACTACAAGAATTACTGGGCAATACCCTGGTGGCTCAGAGGTTAAAGTGTCTGCCTGGAATGCAGGAGATCACGGTTCGATCCCTGGGTCAGGAAGATCCCCTGGAGAAGGAAATGGCAACCCACTCCAGTACTCTTGCCTGGGGAATCCCATGGAGGGAGGAGCCTGGTAGGCTACAGTCCATGGGGTTACAAAGAGTCGGACACGACTGAGAGACTTCACATTCTGATGTACATAGAGGCAAAAACCCTCAACAAAATATTAACAGATCAAAGTCAACAATAAATTAAAATAATTTTATAGAATGATTAGGTTGGATTTATTCTAGTGATGCAAAGATGGTTTAACACCTTCAAACTAAATTAATATGCTATTCCACATTAACAAAATAAAGGGTTTAAATCACATGTTCATCTCAACAGATGCCAGGAAGACATTTGACAAAATTCAACATCCATTCTGATAAAAAAAAAATGATTAAAAAAAAAAAAACTCTCAACAAAGTAGGTATAGAGGGAATGTACCTCAACTTAACAAAGGCAATATATATAACAAAACACATACTCAATGATGAAAAGTTGAAAAATTTTCTTCTAAGATCAGGAACAAAACAAGGATGTCCACTCACCACCTTTTTCAACATAGTAGTGGAAGCCCAAGCATTGGAAGCCCAAGCCAGAGCAATTAGGAATGATAAAGAATAAAGAATATACAAATGGGAAAGAGGTTAAATAGTCACCATTTGCAGATGACAGTGTATTTTCTCTAGCAAACCCTAAAAGTGATACCAAAAGACCTTAGAATAAAAGAATTCAATAAAGTTGCAGGATACAAAAAAATCAACAGAAAAATCATTTGCATTGCTATTTACTGAGCTATTGGAAAGAGAAAAGAAGAAAAATATCTCATTTACATTCCTATTTACACTACCATCAAAAATAATAAAATGCCTAGGAATAAATATAACTAAGGAAGTAAAAGACCAGTACATTGAAAACTATAAAACACCAGTGAAAGAAACTGAAGATACAAATAAATGGAAAAATATTCTGTGCTCATGTATTGAAAGAATATTGTTGAAATGTTCATGTTACTCAAAGCAGACTATAAATTCAGTCAATTCCTATCAAACTTCCAATGGCATTCTTCACAGAAGCAGAAAAATATAACCCTAAAATTGGTATGGAATCACAAAAGATTATGAATAGCAAAAACAATCTTGACAAAGATGAACAAAATTGAAGGCATCAACATTTTATTTCACACTATATTACAAAGCTATGGTAATCAAAACCAGAGGGTATTGGCAAAAAAAAATCTAGACACAGATTAATGGTACAGAATAGAGAATCCAGAGATAAAAGCATGCATATATGGTCAATAAATTTATGACAAAGGAGATTAAGAATATATTAATACAATGAGGAAAAGACAGCCTCTTCAATAAATAATGTTAAGAAAACTAGATATCCACATGCAAAAGAAACTGACCCCCTGTCTTATACCATACACAAAACTAACTCAAAATGAATTTAAGACTTGACTGTCAGACCTAAAACAGCAAGACTCCTAGAAGAAAACATAGATGATAAGCTCCTTGACGTCAGTCTCGGGAATGCTTTTTTGACTGGGCACCAACAAGTTCATAAATTAACAAGTGGCAGTAGATAAACCAAGAAAGCACTGCATAGCAAAAGAACCCAACAACAAAATGAAAAGAAACCTATGGAATTAGTCAAAATATTTTTCTATCATATATCTGACAAAGGATTAACATCCAAGTACTAAAAACAACTCATACAATTTGAGAGCAAAAAACAAAATGTCTTAAGTGGGCAGATCTAAATAGAAATTTTGTGAAAGAAGATATACAGATGGCCCACAGATAGATGAAAAGTATTTAATATCACTAATTACAAGGGAAATGCAAATCAAAACCACAATGTTGTATCACCTTGTACCTGTTAGAATAGCTATAATAATTTTTTTTCTGTTTCTTTTTTTTTTTTTTACTTTATTTTACTTTACAATACTCTATTGGCTTTGCCATACATTGACATGAATCCACCACAGGTGTACACGAGCTCCCAATCCTGAATCCCCCTCCCACCTCCCACCCCACAACATCTCTCTAGATCATCCCCGTGCACCAGCCCCAAGCATCCTGCATCCTGCATTAAACATAGACCAGCGCCTGTTTCTTACATGATAGTATACATGCTTCAATGCCATTCTCCCAAATCATCCCACCCTCTCCCTCTCCCTCAGAGGCCACTCTTGTTGTCTCACATACAGGGTCATCATTACTATCTTTCTAAATTCCATATATATGTGTCAGTATACTATATTGGTGTTTTTCTTTCTGGCTTACTTCACTCTGCATAATCGGCTCCAGTTTCATCCATCTCATTAGAACTGATTCAAATGTATTCTTTTTAGTGGCTGAGTGATACTCCATTGTGTATATGTACCACTGCTTTCTTATCCATTCATCTGCTGATGGACATCTCTAGGTTGTTTCCATGTCCTGGCTAAAAACAATAAAATACTTACGTGCAAACTTAAACCAGGTGATGAAAGACACACAAGGAAAACTATAAGATAATAATAAAAGAAATTAAAGAACACAAACAATTGGAAAGATATCTCGTGTTCATGGATCAGAAGAATTAATATTGTTAAAACATCCATGTTACCCAAAGCCATCAATGCAGTCTCTATAAAAATTCCAATGGCATTTTTAACAGAAATAGAAAAAACAATCTTACAATTTGCATGGAACCACAACAGACTCCAAATAGCCAACACAATCCTGAGAAAGAACAAAGCCAGAAACAGCACGCTCCTGGTATCAAATTACACCACAAAGCTATAGAAATCAAGATAGTATGGTACTGGCATAAACACGCACAAGGACCAATGCAGCAGAATCAAGAGGGCAGAAATGAACCCCCCACGTATACAGTGAACTAATATTTGACAGAGGAACTAAGAATACTTAACATGGACAAGATAGTCTCTTTAATAAATGATGCTGGGAAAACTGGATGACCACGTGCAAAAAAAAACAAAAAAAATGAAACTATTCCCCTATCTTAGACCAGTCAGAAAAAAACAATAGCTCAAATGAATTAAAGATTTAAACTTAAAATCTGAAAACATTATACCTACGAAGAAAACATAGGAAGAAAACTCTCTGACATTGTTCTTGGCAGTGATTTCCTGGATAAGACAGCAAAAGCAAAAACAAGTGTGACTACAAGAAACTAAAAAGCTTCTGCACAGCAAAAGAAACAACAAAATAAAAAGACAATGTATGGAATGAGAAAATATTTGCAAATCATCCATCTGATAAACAGTTAATATCCAAAAATGGTAGACTCTCCTTATCTATAGGGTTCTAAGACCTCCAGCGAATGCCTAAAACTGGATAGTACCAAACACTGTATATACTATGTGTTTTTCCTTTTATCTATGATAAAAGCTTAATTTATAAATTAGACACAATAAGAGATTAAAAACAACTAATAATACAATAGAACCATAACAATATACTGTAATAGAAGCTGTGTAAATACGGTCTCTTTCTAGCCCTTTCTCAAAATATCTTATTGTACTGTACTCACCCTTCTTCTTGTAATGATGTGAGAGGACAAAAAGTGTGTATGTGTGATGAGATGAAGTGAGGTGAAAGACCCAGGCATGTAACCTAGTGTTAGGCTGCTACCGGCCTGACAATACATGAGATGACCATCTGCTTTAGGGGACCCTGGATCACTGAGCCGTGACAATGTCAATTGCTGGGGATCCTGGGAAGGACGCAGCAGTGAGATTCTATCATGTGACTCAGAATGGTACACAATTTAAAATTTATGAATTATTTACTTCTGGAGTTTTCAATCAGTATTTTGGACTATGATTTGACAGCGGGTAACTGAAACCACAGAAAGTGAAACCACAGACAAGAGGGACTTCTGTATGTGAAGAACTCACAACACAACTCAATGGCAAAACAAACAAACAAATAAACAAAAATGAAAACAAAAAACTGAACAACCTGATGGAAAAATAGGCAGACACACTGAGGAAACAGTCTTCCAAAGAAAACCCAGAGGTCCAGCAGGTACAGAAAAAAGTGCTTGACATCACTAGTCACCAGGGAAATGCAAATCAAAACCACAATAAGATGATCACATCACACCTGTTAGAATGCCTATCATCAAAATACAAGAGAACAAGTGTTGGTAAGGGTGTGGAGAGAGGAACCCTTGTGCACTTTGGTGGGGATGTAAACTGGTACAGCCTCTATGGAAAACAGCAAGGAAGTTTCTCAACAATTGAAAAAGGAACTACCATATGACCCAGACATCCACTTCTGGGTATGTGTCCAAAGGAACTGAAATCAGGGTCTTGTAGAGATGTCTGCATTCCTGTTTCCATTGCAGCATTATTCACAATACCCAAGATATAGAAACAACCTAAGAGTCTGTCAGTGGATGAATGGATAAAGTAGATGTGGTTTAGATACTTAGTAGATATTATTCAGCCATGAGAAAGAAGAAGAGAATCCTGCCACTTGCAACAACTTGGATGAACCTTGAAGGCATTGTGCTAAGTAAGACAGATAAAGACAAATACTGTATGATCTCACTAATATGCAGAATCTAAAAAAGTCAAAGTAAGTAACAGAAAGTAGAATGGTGATCAATTGGCCAAAGGGTACAAACTTCCAGTTATATGATTGACATGTGTAGGCATCTAATGTACAGAATGGTGATTTTAGCTAATAGTGCTTTATTATACACTTGAATGTTGCTAAGAAAATAGATCCTAAGTGTTCTCAACAACAACAAAAGAAATAACTGTATGACAGTTTGGAGGTGTTATATAAGCCTGTGGTGGTAATGATTTTGCAATACATAAATGAGTCAAATCAACATGTTGCACACCTTAAACTTACACAATGTTTTGTGTTGAGAGAGCTAAATAAAGCTGGGGAAAAAGGTAAAGATGGAAACAGGGAGATGAGGCAGAAGAAGGCCACTGTAATAAGCCAAGTGAGACCAGGGTGATAGACGTGATGACAAGTGGCTGAATCAAGGATGTGGGTACGAAAAAAGAGTGACCTCAAAGTTTTTGACTTAGGCAATTCGAAGATTAAAACTGTCATTTACTTGGGAGGAAAAAATGAAATTCAGATGGGAGGACTACAGAAAGAAAAGGTTGGAGTCTGGGGTGGGAAGAGTTAGGAGTCCAGTTTCAAAAATGTTGAGTTTAAGATACCGACCAGATATTCAAGTGGAGGTTTGGGGGAAAGCCAACTGGAAATAAAACCTGGAGTCCAGGAACAAGTGTGACTGGAGATTCAAATCTTCAGCAGAAGATGATGTTAAAACCATTAGACTAGATAAAATCACCTAAGGAGGAGTATAGATAGAAAAGATACTCAAGGAGGGAACCGTGGCTCATTCTAACATTCAGAAACAGAGATGTGGAAAAGAAATCTGCAAAAGAGACTGAAAAAGAGCTGTTAATGATATAGGAGGCATGGGGGTGAGATGGAGACAAACCACGTAAAGAAAGATTACGGTCAACATTCACAGGAGTTGTTTTGAGGGAATGGCACAGGCCAAAGGCTACCTAGACAGAGTCAAGAAGTGGAGAAAAGGTGAGGAAGGAGAGGTGGGGACACTGCGAGTTTGGGGTTGGCAGGTGCGAACTATTACATTTAGGATAGATATACAACAGGTCCTACTGCATACAGCACACAGAAATATAACATCCTGTGACAAACTGTAATAGAAAAGGATATAAGAAAAGAATGTATATATGTGTACAACTGAGTTACTTTGCTGTACAACAGATATTGGCACAACACTATAAATCAACTGTACTTCAATTGAGGGATGGTATGGAAAGGGAGGAGGGAGTGGGGTTCAGGATGGGGAACACACGTACACCCATGGTGGATTCATGTCAATGTATGGCAAAACCAATACAATATTGTAAAGTAAAAAATAAATAAATAAAAGAAAAAAAAATAAAAAATTAGATAAATTTAAAAAAAGAAGAAGTAGAGAAGAGGGCGTTTCAGACAGTGGTTCTTTCAAGGAGTTTTGCTATGAAGAGAGAAGAGAAATGAGGGAGTGTCTGGAGAGCAGGTGGAAGCAAGGTGAAGCTGGGATACCACAGCTCTCTGTATGCAGACAGTAATGGTCCGGAGAGAAGGGAAACTGATGATGCAGGAGAAAGAGTGAGGGGAGAACTCTGGACTGACATACTTGAGGTGGCAAGAGATTTCTTTAAATTAAAAAAAAAAAAATGCTGAAGAAACTGAGGCCTAGGGTGGTAAAGCAAGTTGGCTGAAGTCACAAGGCAGCAAGGGACGGACCCAGGCCTCTGCTATGTCTTGAAAGAGGATTCCCACCTGATCACACAAGTGCAGGCCTTGTGACTAAAAGCAGAAAGACAGGGAGGTAAAAGCCCACTGACTTGATAGACTCCTTTGCTGTATTAAATAAATGCCATTTAATGACAAATATATGTCCCATTTCTAACTAAAGTGGTGCCTTTTCTTAAGCAGAGTGCTGGTAGGTCTTTCATATATAAAGCTCATAATTAATGATAAAAAATTAGTGTAGCAACAGCTCATGCCTCAAATGTTCATTTGTAAATCACAAGTAGGAAAATTTCTCTCCTACCCTAAATGTGTACAGGCAGTTTCTTAACAAGGAAGCATTATCATCTAGATACATTACAAAGACACAAACACTCTAGTCCAAGTTAGTATAGAACTTGGATAAGAGCAATCTTTGCCGAGGCTTATTCCTGTTTCTTCCCCCCGCCCCCTTATTTTTTTAAGAATACAAAGCCTTTGACTGTGTGGATCACAATAAACTGTGGAAAATTCTGAAGGAGATGGGGATACCAGACCACCTGACCTGTCTCTTGAGAAATCTGTATGCAATTCAGGAAGCAACAGTTAGAACTGGGCATGGAACAACAGACTGATTCCAAATAGGAAAAGGAGTACGTCAAGGCTGTATATTGTCTCCCTGCTTATTTAACTTATATGCAGAGTACATTATGAGAAACGCTGGGCTGGAAGAAGCACTAGCTGGAATCAAGATTGCTGGGAGAAATATCAATAACCTCAGATACGCAGATGACACCACCCTTATGGCAGAAAGTGAAGAGGAGCTAAAGAGCCTCTTGATGAAAGTGAAAGAGGAGAGTGAAAAAGTTGGCTTAAAGCTCAA